>JAUMHQ010000078.1:17408275-17421114 GCA_032361165.1 Enteromius paludinosus | reverse complement strand
CCCCCCCCCCCCACGAATGATAATAATGTTTCTAATCTTGTTACATGGCACACCGGATTGTGTTCAGTGTTAATGATGAGCGCTGGCCTCCTCCTCCTTCTTCTTCTTCTTCGCCGGCCGAGCCGCTTTCTTTCAATTTGTGTGCTGTCATCTCTCTGCACCGCCAATGAAATTGATGCGCCCTCTTCCCTTTAATTAAATCAAAAAGCGGGCAGGGGGCTTGGCTCCACGGGGGTCGGACGGGGGGGGAAGGGGCCCAGGGCCCGTCAAGCGCCCAGCAGAACCCGTCCCATCTGTGACACCTTCAGGAAGAGCTGCGCTTACCGTTCGCTTTCTTCACGTGTTTTTCTGATTCAACAGTCCAGTCGGTGCAGGACACTTTCTTCTCTGCAGTGTAAAACAAGAAGATGGGAGGCAAAACTGTGTGAGAGATCAACTTCTGTAAGTTTCTTTTGTTGTGTGGCATAAAACAGAAACAAATAAATGAACACATGAGCCGCTGCCCTGAAACAACTGAAGCTTCATGTAACAGTAGTGCATCCCTTTTGCTGCTGTTTTCAGGGTACAAGACATTACCTTAAAATATTAATAACAAGGCGTAAATCATGTTTTAGAGGGGGAAAAAAGACATCTTTGATTTGGATATGACTGCATGGTGGTGATGAAAGGACGGCTGGTGTGTGTTTGTAATGGAGCTGAAGGTTTTGTTATTCACTGCGTGGAGCCGCAAATGAAATTACACGAGGAAGACTAAAGGACGTTCTCTCAGAATTAATCCCATTTAGAGCCCAAACCTCTTCAGACTCTTTCACTGAACACTCCAGCTCTACAAAAAAAACATTTACAATTAAAACAATCAGTGTGAGACGGAGATACACACACATTTAGATTGGCACTTAATCATTTATTTGTGTACATGGAACTGAATGCGCTTTTCTTGTATGAAGAATAGGAAATGCATAAAATTGCTCTTAATAATTATAATAAAAAGCATTTTATAAAAATACAAATACACAACTATATCATTTTCTGTGTTGAATATTTCTATGGTTTAATTCATAATTATGCATGTCAATAAATATATAGCCTACTGTATATTTAAATATTCTGGTTTATAGCACACCAGTTATTTACAACTAAAATATTAATGTAAAAAAACAACATATGGAATCAAATATCACTTATCACAAGCCTAGATGTTTTTTAATGTTTGAGAGCTGAATTTGAAACTATTAAGGAATAAGGAAATATCCAGTCAGTTTCAATTTTAATAAAAAATCTTTTGTGAGGTTTTGAAGGACTGGAGCGCATTACACGTAATTTTTTTTTTTTTTTTGAAAAATAACTAAAAAATAAATATATAATTGTTTTAAGTAGTTATGCCAGTCGTGATGAATTATTTGGTTGGGTAGAGATTGAACAGACTCGATTTGAAAGGAAATACTATATGTGTGTGTGTGTGTGTGTGCAGCAGTGCGGTGAAACACTGACCCCTACTGCACAGCATTCACTGCACTAGACCCACGCACACAGATGCAGCTGGTGTATGGATGTAGTAGTTCCAGCATGCTGCTGCGCCTGGTTTGGGGCTATTTAATGTGTTGCAATCAGTTGAAATGAATCGGTAGACACACACACGAGGCTGCAGCGCATCACAATGATTAAGGTGTGTTCTCGCAGGACTCCGATATTCCTGCGATCGTGCTGGGTGCTCACTGGTGAAGTTCACAATCACTCCGGCTCTGCGCCATTATCCCGTCCTCGACTCCAAACACGCACTTTTAATTTGAGCTCTCTGATTAGCGGATGATTGTCTGACAGACGCTGGCGGATCCCAGGTCTCTCTCTCCCAGCCTGCAACTCAATCACAGCCAATTAGCGGCTCCCCAAACACTCTCTCCTATTAGAGCGTCATAATCCGCTCATTGTGTCCTGATTTGCCAAATAAATCACTCCAGAGGCGCGTCTTTTCCTCACAACTTTCTCTCGCGCGCAACTTTCTCCCATAACTTTTTTTTTCTACGTTTTATTTTTTATTGCATCTTTTGTAAAGATTTTTTCCTCTTCTTTTCTCTCTCTCTCTCTCTCTCTCTTTTTTTTCATGCGTCTCATTCTTAGAAAAAAAAGAATGCGTACTGATATGTACCATTAGGTGCTAATGCGCTTGATGTAATAATATTTACTTTTGCGGTTCTAATATGCCTCTCTTGGGGGTGTTAAAAACTCTTGGAAACACACAGGCCCAGTGACAGCTTCTGTACATTTTTTCCCCCCTTAGAGCGCAAACTTTCAGTGCGAAGCTTTGTGAATGAGACATCCAGCCTAGTGGACATTGCAGGATGATTCAGCGGATGTCCTTGTCTTTTCAAGGTTAAGAATCCATTCTGTTTGAGTCAAAAGAGTGAATTATAATAAGCGATGTCGGCCGAAGTCTCACCTGCACGGACTCAATGTCACGTCAGACGTCTCCATCATTTATCTGAAATCCTCCTCATTTCTGCATTGATACAAATGCGGGTTTTTGTAGGCAGATTGACTTTCAGGACGAAGCAGCGAGACAGCGAGGAAACTAGAAATCGGAGTAATTTGATTGGACGAGCAGATGATGTTGACGGACATGAGGGGAGATCAGAGATGAATGCCGGAATAAATCTCTCACACATTCGTCCTTGCTGGTAATGTCAATAAGATGAGCCCAAGTCAAAATAAATAAATGTAGGCTATAAATATGCTCTCATGTGTCTTGTTCTCCATTTTTTTTTTAAAGTAAGGGTCATTCTCAGAAAACTGTGACCTTTGTTTTTCTTTTTATATGATACCTGCATAATTAAATCGCAAAGTAACTATATCAAATATGTAACAGTTGGAGACGACGCCTAAAAAGCGTATGTGACCCTAGAGAGCAAGTGCATTTGTAGCATTGTATGCATTGTACTGTATGTGTCACATTTATTGACTGCTCTTTTATGCCAAACATCCAGTAAAGATCCATGAAAATATTTAGTACATTTCTGGTTCTGGGGTCCAGGGTTATATATTTATTAACTAGTCTGAATGCTGCTCATTCTCTTCCAGTACTGAGTTTATTCACAACGGATGAGCTGTTGCTGCTTTTCAGTGCATTACTGTAATAGGTACAACATGCACTAATATCAGGTAAAATTCTGCTTAAAAAAAACAACATTTAATTTATATATTGACTGACTGATTTTAAACATATTTAGAATTAAGAGTTTGTCAATGCATTATACAGCCAATGACTTTTACACAAAGACTTATTTGTGTTTGGTAATTTTTTTTGTGCTTTTTTTTGACAGTGATCCCATTGAGGGGTCATTCTGGGTTCCCTGCTGAAAGAAGCTTTCAGTGAACAGGCTTTATTTTATTTTTTATTTATTTTTTATGTTACTGTGAAAAATAAAAGAACCTTTCTTAAAGGTTCTTAAAGAACCTTTTAAAGAACCATAGAAAAAGTGTGAGGATGCTTTGGTTCTTCATGTGAATCGTGAATGTAGTATTTAGTTAAATGAAGGCATTTTATAAGACAGGATAATGTTGCTGCTTGTCATTTGGAACAGCTTTTTAAGTGTGCATACGGTTTCCTCAGAGTGCTGTCTATGTAGGGTTTTGGAACCGAGCCTGTGATGAAAATCCCTGGAGAGGCGGGTGATAAGAGTAATCAGAGCGTCTCGGGCGGATGGGCGGAGGGGGCAGATACAGGGCACAGTGTCACAGACAGCTCAATACAATCTGCACTCAGAGAGCTTCGTCTGATTTGAGGGAAGAGCGTCCGTCTTTGTGCTTCGAGCAGGAGGTCTTCATCTTAACTCACTGCTGTCCGAACGCAGCGAGAGACCCCTGAAGAGCTAAGGGGTCCAGACGGAGACGAAGCCGAGAGAGACTCATGAGAACATTTTTGTTGTGATTAAATATTGTACCTCAATAATTATATGTTTGCTCTGATATGCCTTTGAAAGTCTTATCCTTATAATGAGGTATGAAAAATAAAAACACTTAAATTAAAAAAAAAAAAAAAACTATTCTAAAACACCAAAATAAATCTTCCTAAACAATTTTGAATACCTGTAGTGTAGTGAAAAAAAACCCTTTATATTAATATTGATTAGTGCTGTCAAACAATTAATCGCGATTTATCACACCCAAAATAAAAGTTTATGTTTGAGTGTATACTGTGTATATTTATGATGTATATATAAATACAAACAAATATATGTTTATATTCATGAAAATGTGTTATATTTATGTTAAATATATATATATATATATATATATATATATATATATATGAATATGTGCATGGAAATACAAGCGTGTGTGCGTATTTATACATAATATAATAATAATAATATATAAATAAATATATTAACACTTATATTATGTAAACAATTTATTTATTTATTTATTTATTTTTGTTGGAAGCGATTAATCACGATTTTTCAGTTGACGGCACTACTCTATTTATTCATTTATTTCCTTCCTTCATTTTATGGAAGTAATACCCAGAGGTTTTCATTAAAAAAATAAATAAATATATATATATATATTTTTTTTTATAATTTTTTTTTTTTAATTTATGAAATAGTAGTGAAAATAACATTGAAAAATGAAAATACTATAGCGATAATATACGATAATATTAATATTTATACAATTGAATTACATTGTGATTATTGTGTAACATTATGTTTGTGGTATTTTGTTAGTTTTACGAATTTATATAGGGCAGGAATGGGAGGAGAAAGAATATACTGAGTTGATTTGTCAGAATTCTGCCCACAAGGCTATAGATCCAGTATTTGTGTATTGACATATATATATATATATATATATTACAAAGCGTCTATTCAGTATTCTTACTGTCCATGTTGTAATAATGTACATATTGCTAATATAAGTGGAAATGCAGTGGAGATCGGAGTCCAGTTGCTGTGGGCAGCTTGGAGCCTCCGTCCAGCTCAGTTTACTGTCCAAATGAAAGCGTCTCACCAGTCCAGATCCAAGAGCTTCTGTCATTGCCGTCCAATAATGAAATGACCTCCCAAACACAGTCAGAACCAGACGAGCGTCTGCCAGCACACCTATTCAAAAACCTGAGCTCAGCCATGAATACTGCTCTGCTTCTGACCGCCTGTGTGTGTGTCCTGTCTTAATTCACACACAGATACCGTACAGCAACTGATGGATTAAAAAACAATGTGTTGTGTATTTTTCTAGTTCAGGAGCACATCACAATACAGAAGAACAGTCTGTCTCAGTTTCTGTTTAGAGAACTGTGGAGATGTCAAGAATGAATACTGTCCCGTCTCTGGGCCATAGCTGCAAACATGGGCTTTTAACGGCAGATTCTAAAACTACATCCAGAAATGTTCAGTTATGTGCCTTACAGAGTACCAGGAGTAATGTATAACAAGGAAACAAGAAAGAGGAGCAAGACTTAATCTAAAGGTCCACAAAACCAGCACAGACCAACAGAGCATGGCAGAAATATTGGGGGGGGGGGAGTTTAAATATAATGACATTAATATTAAACATGTTTTATTGATATACAATAATTATTACATATTATTGCAGAATAATTATGACATTTAAGCTCATTTCTGTTTTTCATAACTAATTTCTGACTTTTTTTGTTGTCAGTTTATGATCTCATTATTTCATAATTTATTTTCATATTTACTGTTATGACTTCATGTTATGTCTTTTTTTTAAAGCTAACTCATAATTTTGTTTTATCTAATTATTTTGACTTTCAAAATATCATTTCATCACATAATTGCAATTTTTCTCAGAATTTTTCCTTTTTTTCATGATTTCATACTTATATTATGACTGTTTAATCTCATAATTATGACCTTTCATCTCATTCATTTAACTTTGTTACAATTCTATACGAAACTTCTATGTCGTAATTATGTTATGACCTTTTTTGTTAATTTGGAGAAATAATTTGGACTTTTTCTCTTAACTTTGACTTTTTGCCTACATTTCATTTCAAAATTGTGAATTTTATGATTCAGTCATGATTTAACACAGATTTTTTTTCTCATGTGATTGAAGCGCTGGGTTAGCTGCTGGCGCGTTCTGAAGGATGGTCGGTAAAGGAGAGGGACAGCAGCAGACGTGGAGGTGGACGTTACCTCGCTGGTTTTAGGAGGTGAGTCTGGCCAGCTGGCACCGGAACCTCGCCGTGGAAGTGTTTGGATTTAGAGGAACACAGAGGGACCCCGGCAGACGCACCACAAGGGTCCAGGACCCTCTCAGCAGGCCTCTGTAGGGCTGCCCGGACCCCCGCCGGCTCTGGACAGATGGAGCGGCCGACCCCGGAAGCCAGAGAGGAGGAGAGGCCTGACACGCAGGAAGAGATCGGCAGCGGCCGCAGATGCCAGAGGAAGCTGAGCTGCAGCAGGTGTGTGATCAACCTCACGCTTCGCTTCATACAGGCCTGCTTTCTGATATCATACAGAACGCCAGTCACTGACCCACTGCACTTCCATACCAGTGTTTATTACACTGCAGCCACGAGACTTTATATGTAGTGCATTACATTAAGCAAATCAAAGCAGGTGTCATTTGTTTTAAAGTCAACCTGATTCCGAGACAGAAATTGATTGAAGGGGAAAAACAGGTGGTTGAAAAGGGCTTAGTGGTGAAATGGAAAGTAATGGAAGAACAGGTGTAAAGTGTATGATGCTACTGGAAATACGTGCCTCTACCTACATTTCTCCAAAATTAAAAAAAAAAAATGTATACTGTGAGAATTGCTGCAGTTTGCAGTTGAAATGAACACTAGAGACAGTACAATTGCGATGTTTGAGTCTCCTTTTCACACAAAGTATAATTTACTGTACAGGATCTAAGTTTCGAATAAGAAAGCCTAATTTTCACACAACGATTCTAACATGATGTGAGATTGAAGAACTGATACTCCTGAACATTAGTATCACATATGCTCAAACGTCACGTGTGTGGATTTTCTTGGCAGCCAATGTGATACGGTGTTGTACCTGTGCTCTGGTCCGAATCGACGTAACTACAGTTTGACAAGACTTCTCAAACCTGTGTTGAAGTAATTTATAAAGCAGTGTCTTTTTCTGTCCCTTTTGAATACGTTAAGACTCTCCTGCATTGCCTTGTAGATAGGACAATTGCTCCAATCAAAGCCTTAGCATAACTGTTGTGTGATTCTGATCTAGGCAGTAAAACTCTGACACCTTTTACTCCCTTTCACACAAATGTACAGAGTATCAAGAATATCATGATATGACTTGAAAACAATATCAATATGCTGGCAGATTTGAAACGTTATCATCACACCTATTTAGCTTCATATCGGTGTGTTTTCACAGACGGTAGGTTTGTTCAGAGTACAGAGGTGTACTTGAGAGACGAGGAGCTCTGGTTCAGGTCTGTGTAACTACGCTTCCACAAAACAGTTCAGATCTGTGTAAAAGGAAGCTGAAATGACACGGTTCCATCAACAAATGTGTTTTGTATCAGTTTTGCATTTGTAAACACTATTGGGTAGGATTTGGTGAAGGGCATATTTCCAACATGATAAGAGCATTAACTTTTAACGATAGTCCACGGATTTCAATTCTGAACTGCTGCAATACATACCTATATATCAACATAACACAAATGTGAACCTGTGTTTAAGTGCCACTCAGTGGACATTTCTCTCTAAAACTGCAGCAGAACGTGCAGTAAGGTACATAAAAACGGTGTTTTTATGAGGCCAGGTTGGTGATTCATTACTGAATGAATCCATGTTTTTTTAAGTGAATCAATGATAAAGACGGTTGCTTGCTTTGTTTCTGAACAAATTCTCCATTTGCATTTGAATCAGTTAACTAACATTAAGACAGTGACTAACACACTGTGATTGCATAAAAACAACATCTTAATGTGATGCAGCTGTCAACACGTTTTAATTCATTTTATTTTTATTCATGACAGCCATAATGGATTTAGTTTCTAGCTAAAGCGGGAGATTTGGGATAACGGAAGCACACAACTGCATGCATTATACAAAACACTGTGCAAGTAGTTTTAGGATATTTTATTACATAAATCTTACATATTGTGTCTTTAATGCCATAGAATTTTTCATGAAATTTTAATTGCTATAGACACATTCATGTCACCTCTGAACAGTCTGTAAATACCAGCCGAAATTCTATTCAAATGCAGCTTCTAAAAAGAAAGTTACAACCCCATCGTAGCCTTAAATGTTTGTGCAATAAATTCTGTTGAATCAAAGTTTTCTAATATATATTTTAATACTATTCTCATTTAACAAATCAGTGACTTTAAATGATCTCTTTTGGATTAACTTGTTTATTAATTAACTGGTTTAAAAGATTCAGATTGCTTGACATGCCTACTTATTGCATGAAGTATGTTTCTAGGTACTGTCACTGTGTATCAGGCTCTCATCTGATATGATTTGCAGATGATGGCACTCTGATCTCTCGACTCGCATCACTTTGCAACTTTTTATGCGTCTACATCAAGCAATACGCCACGCGCAGCCCTGACCTCCACATGCTCTCACATGCAAACGCTGTCTCCTATCCATCCCGCTTTATTACCACCAGCGGCGGGACAGACGGTCGGCTCTGTGCGCTCGGTCGCGGCCGAACGACTCCGGTGATGGAGAGGGTTTATGGGAGGGCAGTGCGCTGGAGACCACCTTGACCCGTCCCTCCGCAGACCCCGGATCCCCACACCCAGCTCACCTCAGCTCTTGAGTTATTATCATAATTTCTCATGGCTCCATGTTTTACAGAATGTTTTGTGTTTTATTGCCTGAGAATCAGAAGCAGGAACGGCAGCGAGCGCCGGCGTGATAAGAAAAGCAGTCATGTGAAAAATGAAAGGGGCCACATGTCCGGCAGAGAGAGGAGTGAGGGTCAAATAATAAAATACATGACAAATGCACCGGCGGTATTTCATGTTCAATGTGAAACGCACACACAAACACAGGCACCAAATTCACATACAACAAAATCCCATGAATACTATCAAGATCAAAAGACAAATGACAAAACAGATAGTTGTGCTCCTAGAAGCTGATTGGTGTTTATTTGGAGCCTGACAGACCTGGGGCCTTATTTTAATGATCTAAGCACATGGTCTAGAGCGCACGGTGCACATGAACTCAGGGCGTTTCCGAATCCACTTTTGCTAGCTCAACCACAGGAAAAAACGGTCTACACTCCCAGAGCATGGTCTAAAAGGGTTGTCCCTATTCTCTTAATGAATAATGGGTGTGTTTTGGGACATAACGTGCAATAAACCAATCAGACTTTAATTTTCCTTTACCTTTAAGAGTGAGTTGTCCCATGCCAGGGCAGATTCACTATTACAATTTTAAGGGCGCACAGACTTACGCATCTCCAGAGAGAAAACAGATCTGCTTATTCTGATGCACATAACGACTATCCATTATGACATTGTTATATTTATGTAGCCTACACAATAATATTTCATTTTTACTATTTGGCATGTTTGTGAATGTGGTTGGGGTGCATTCACACACTCCAAAAAACAAAACAAACAAAACAAAAAACAAAGATATATATATAAATGGTCTTTATTATGTATTTTCTTATCTCAAAATTGTAAATTAGGTTGGAGAAGGGAGATGGAACCATCTCATAATTGTGAATTTCTTTCCTAATAATGATCTCATTTTCGAATAAGGATCTTCATATTTTGTTACAGTTTCAAGTTTTTTCATAACTATGTCTTAGTATGTTGATTATTATTAATTATTTTGTTGATTATTATTATTTAATTATTATTATTAATGATTTTGTGTTTTACATGATAAATGAAACCATACAAGGATATCAAGATAATAAACAATGACAGAATTTTAGGAAAACAATCACTTAAAACTTGAGCTGCTGGTTTCTAACAAGCAAGGTTTCTACATGTGACCATGTAAAACTATCTACAACACAAGTTTGCATTGATGTGTAAATGTGACAAAGTTGGAGCAGTTCAGAGTGAGCTGTTTTTACTCTTTTTTCGAGTTCTGAAAGTTACAGTATATTTCCATACATCATCATGAATGAATGCATTATCTATAAAGATTATTCCTCTTAATAAGAGTCTCAGTGCATTAATACCCCTGATGTATCTAAACACATATGAAGTCATGTGCTTTCTTGTAGCCAACGCCAGTAAGGAATCAAACAATACGGCCCCTGATAAGAGGTCGGGACCCAGGGCCCGGCACGCGGTCCAGCAGGTATAAGCGTGTGCTCATAACATCCCGTGACTTCCACGCTTGGTCATGTCTGTCCGCACCCCTTACTCTCCCATATCTCTCAATCTGCACATTTTCTTACACTTTAATTACATGGCCGTATATTGCCCTGGGCCGTATGGACGGGCGATACCGAGAGCAGATAAGATGGAGGAGCTTCTGTCACCACCCAAACATATTAGAACGCCACCAGAGCCAATTATCTCCATTCTGAGCAACAATTAAGCATCCGACTCTATCCAAATACATGAATCCAGACCCGTGGAGCTCCGGCAGCTTCACTTTTAGGGCCAGAGGGCATTTTTAATAAAAATGTATGACTTCCCCTTGGTTTATTTTACTAATGATGAGAATGAGAGACAGGAGGAAAAGACTTTCTTCCGATTCATAGGTCAAGAGTTTTCTTTTCTCTTCTTTTTTTTTTTTTTTATGAAGCATGAATTAAATTAATCAGAAGTGACAGTAAAGACGTGTATAATGTTTTCAATTAACCTGTGATAAATAAAATGCATCACAGTTTAAAAATAAGAATAAAACTGTTTATGCAAATAAAACTGTAAACTGTTTATTAAATAATGCAATTGTTTTCAGCATTCATAATAATCAGAAATGTTTATTGAGCAGCAAATCAGCACATTAGAATGATTTCTGAAGGATCATGTGACACTGAAGACTGGAGTAATGATCACAGCAATAAATTACATTTTACAATATATTCTCATGGAGAACAGCTATTTGAAAGAATAATTGTTCGGCACGAAGCCTTCGCGAGCAGAAGAGGCTACAAAATGTTCTACTACAAACTCTTGAACCGTACTGTAGTTCTCGTTCATGAAATACTCACTAAAGAAATAATTCTATTGTCGGCATCATCCCAATATTTCAGAGCTTAGGAGAATCAGACTAAAAGGTATGTTTATCCTCACTGTTAATTGTCTTCCCTGGCATTGCTCTCAAATCTCAATGTTTTTGTTGTGTATTATATTCGATTCATCAGGCTTTCATGGCTTGCATAGTCTGATATAGTGAGAATATGAAGAAAGAGCAGCTCAATTTTATTCAGAGACTCAAGCTCAGCAAAAATATGCAATTTGCTGCAGATGTTGATGTGATATGATGAAATTCTGATGCTTTAGATCTTTAAAACAGTGCAGCAGATACTGACATTAAATGATCTAAATATCTGTGATCACTGTGTATCTCCAAAATATATGCCTGAGATGAGATTGAAATGATCCAAACGCATATTTTGAAAAATGCTGGGTTAAACACAACCCAAACTCAGCTGCCCATAAGGTTGGGTTAAACATTTAACTCAACTGTTGGTGGACAACAACCCAGTCGCTGGGTTTCTCCATATTTTACGCAGTGCTGGGCTGTATTTAAAGGGGCCTTATGGTGTGATTTCAAGTGTTCCTTCCTGTTAGTGCATAGATAAGATCCCTAAAGTTCCTAAGACTAAGGCTGGGTACACACCTCAAGATAATCGAGCTAACTTTGGGCTGATTTCTCCCCTTCCAACAATCCTAGGTAATCTCACGATTATCTTGCTGGTTTAAAGATTATCTTATGAGATTTTCCTGTGGTGTGATGTGTGTGAAGAGTGACTGAATCTGCTTGGAAGAACGTCGGAGGTGCCCCGATCGCTAATCGTAATTATTCAACATGTTCAAGAATCATCACGTGAAAGGAAACTATATTCAATCAGAAAGCGAGATAAAGCTGAGAGAAGACAGAAGCATAATAACAAACACAAAAGGAGAGGGCTGTGCTGTCTTTGTGGCACACCACACACTATAGGAGTAAAACTGTGAAATCTAGGATATTTGTGCTTGTGGTCTCTCACATTTTAAAGATCTTACAGGATGTTCAAAATTGTTTAGTGTGTACTCAGCCTAAAGTCTCAAAACCAAAGAGATATTCTTTATAAAAGTTATGACTTGTCCACACCCCCCTAAAACGGCTAGTTTAAACATGCCGCCACTTTTCTACGTCACAGAGTGGGTTTATTTTCAAGACACTGCCCAAATATTTATGCAAAGAAAGAAGGAGGAACTATTATTCTGGCTGTAGTGTTGTTGCAGGCACCATATTCTGGAGACGCTGTGTTTCATTGTGAAAGTGACGTTCCACTCTCAGGCCGAACGGTTCTATGAACTGTCAGGTATGGTCCCAGGTGTTTCCACGTGAGCCTGGTTCCGGCGCGGCACGAGTACAAACCATTCTTGGCCTGGAATTCTTGGCATGTTAAGTGCTGAACCATGCTGATAGAGTGCGTGTGCGTGATGTCACCAATCAGGATCTGTCACTTGTCTGTTGCATGGCTATTTTGAGCAATGTAAACACAAATTAGTAATAAAATCAAAAGAAATTTCTGACCATCCTTCATAACACGGTGGCTATTTACACCTTATATCATACAGTGTGTTAACATTTGTGTGACCAGTAGGGGTGTAACGGTTCACGTATCGTACGGTTCATGGTCATTTTCCAAATCATAGTGATCATCCCTATCCCCTTGTTAGTGGGAACTTGAGTGAGC
>JAUMHQ010000078.1:17383596-17394205 GCA_032361165.1 Enteromius paludinosus | reverse complement strand
TCAAGGTAGTCACGGGGTGTGTCGCGATGCTCCCTTATCACACCGTGACACAGGATCGTGGATCTGAGTGTCGCGATTTTGGTTTCATATCGTGTATCGTTACAGCCCTATTCACTTTGCATGTAATCAATCTAGAATATTTGGAAGTGTCTCTTTATGAAATAACTTACCAAAACATTACTTTTTCAAGATATTAACATTTTGATGCATGTATTATCAAAAATTATGAGAATTTGCGAACCCATGTTAAAAAAAATCTGAAAACTTTTAGAACTGGCATGGAATTGCACAGTTTCAGCTCCTTACTTTTAATGAAGTTTTTATCAAAATAATTTGACCATTGTCTCATGTGGGCTAAAATACTATGAGTAAGATTTGCTCAAAGATGCTGTTTAGGCTGTGAATATTCAAACACATAGAAACTGTGTCCCACATCTATGTGTTGTTCCACTGCTCAGAGACCAACCTCGGCCTGGAGGTCAGTGTTCACTGCCCGTGTCATACGTTCAGCCCCAACGGAGACATCGTTGAGAACATCAATGAGGTGTTGGAGGTCAAATTCAAAGGTAAGTGTAGGAAATCAATCCTTAAACCAAACATTTCCAACATCCAATGGTTTTCTAATGGATTCTTTTTTCTTCTATTTTGCCCTTTTTGAGGTGTACTGGAATAATTTTAATGGCTGATATCTTGCATTATTCCCAGGCTTAAAAACATGCTGAATGTGTTCTGATTGGTTAGCTGGCTGGCTGTGTTGAGACGTGACTGGTGAACCACTTAGGAAATGTCACACCTCTTACAATAACTGCAATTTTAAGAACCCGAGGATGTTTATGAACAAGAGGACGGTAGAGATTTTAAAGGTTGTTTCAGAGATTTTTCCATATGGTCTCTAGTGCAGCTCAACCAGGCCTCATCCCTCCTATTTTTGGCATATTCTGTGGGATCTTTAAATTGGTGAGTCAGGGTGACATTGTGACTTCTGGAAGTGAGATCTGGAAGAAGTGTGTTGTTGTCTGAACAAGCAATTTATTGTAGTTCTTGAAAAGTGTTTGCTGTGAAAAGACAGTGTTGGATAAGTGACATTTACGTTTACATTGAGACCTTAAGTAATGACTCACAAATGAGGACAATGGAAGCAATCAAAATCATCAAAAGAGCAATGATATGCAAGTGCTTTAACAAGTCTCACTTAGCTTAATGCAGTACACATAGCAATTAATATTCTTTTATTATTATATAATAAAAAGAAAATAGATAGAATACTGTAGAAAAAGAATAGAACAAGCTACTGTATAGAGCCCTTTTTTGTTAATTGTATAGTAAATAAAAAGAAAAGAATAGAAAAGCTATATATATATTGTTATGTGTTAGTTATTTTTGTGGACATTAAGTGAGATGCAACTGCAGCTGAGGCAGTCCATGAAAGAAAAGCAAGCAGGCATGTTCAACAAGTTCAAGTTTATTTTTGAGATAGACCAGTTTCAGATGTTGAAAAGAGATAAATTATTAAGAGAAAAAAGGACAAAAACCAAAGCAAAGAAATGATCAAAAGTAAAAGAATTATAATAACTAAACCCAAATAATCAAACTATTTTTGCATTTTCGCAAACTTTGGCGAATCGGACTAAACTACTCTAATTAATAACAAAAATACAAGGGTGACTGTCACTCCTTACCCACAAATAACAAGAAAGGAAACATTAAACAGTCATACTGGGCTGACTTAGACAATTTATATTAACGCAGTTAAGCTCGTAGCCTGAAATCGTTCAGTAACAGGTGTTCTCGTATTTTGTATTTCCCGTTTCGCTGTAGGCAAGAACCTAAAAGGCTCAGATTAACGAATAACAGAAGTCGTAATGAATAAAATAACAATTCTTAATGAAAACTAGTTGAAACGAATGCGGTTGAAAAAAAAATGGACAGCCGTCTGCTGGCTGGAGAGCAGGACAACTGACAAACCAAGCCAAGCAAAGGCAAGGAACCCCAGCCCTTTTTATGATGGTAGGCCCAGCCTCATTGGTCGACCGGCAAACCCAGACAAATTAGAATAGAGATAGCTAGGGTTAAAGAGTCAACTCCTTTAATAATGAGTTGTGAAGACAGGGCCTAATCTTTATGTTGTATAAAGCAAATCTGCAGGACTGGGCAGTTTTAGTAATGTTGTCTGAGAAAGTCAGCTGATTATCAATCACAACACCCTTGGTTTCTGGCTGTTTTTGAAGGAGTTATGGTTGATGTGCCTAACTGGAAAATTAAATTGTGATGAAACGATGGGCTTGATGAAACACAAGCTCTGAGGTGATGGTCCTTCATTCAGCAAGAAATGTATGTAATACAAGCAGGATGCATCAGGATGGAATGAGAGGTAGGGTTGAGTTTCATCAGCACAGTGATGTGAAAAGCCATGTTTCTGTATGACAGAACCTAGTGATGTCATGTACACAGAGAAAAGAAAGTGGTCCAAGAATGGAGCCCTGAGGCACCCCAGTAGTTAGATGTTGCGACATGGACACCTCACCTCTTCAATATACCTTGAAGGACCTATCTGAGAGAAAAGACTCAAACCACTGGAGTGTGGTTCCTGAGATGCCCTTTGCCAGTTGGATTGACAGTAGGGTCTGGTGCTCAAGTTATGTTATCGGATAACTTTTTGTAAGTGCCTAGTAAAGTATCACTTTTTAATTTACAAGAAAATATCTACTACTTTTTCAAATAAGTAAAACCAGTTACTCTGTTGTTGTTGTCATGTTGAGAAAGATCAGGAGTAAGTACAGAGGTGTGTGAACATAATCATACATGTATTTACTCATCTCACTCACACAAAAACAACTATTCTTCAAAACTAATGAAAATATGGCAGAATATGACACATTTATTTAATAAAAAAAAAAAAAAAATTAATCTTTAATAAAATTGCTTCTTACCTTAAGTGATCTAATTCAGTTAAACTAATAACACAAAAGTAATGTAACATATTATTGTTCATAAAAAATAATTTAACTACGCAATTAGTTATATTGAAATGGACTAACGCAATATTGTAATGCAGTACTTTTAAAACTTTAACTTTCTAAACTTTCCTCAAAACTGGTTATAGAGAATATATAGAGTGGGCTTTAAACTTTGTAACCTTCCATATTTGTTTTTTTTTTATCTTCAAACAGTAATATTAATTAAAGTTTAAAAAAGCAAAAACGGTTATAGCAACTGGTTTAGGAATAAATTAAGGTGAAAATTAGAGCAGATTGTGTTACTGCAGACTCTCCTTACTGTTTAGTTCTAAAGATGTAACACACTGGAAAAATAAAAAACTAGTGCAGGATCAGTTGGCGTTTGAAACATACCTCACTTAGAAATTGGAAATTGTCAACAAATATTTCCAATGAAAGGGCAACACATTGAATTAAACATGAAAGTTTGAAGTAGAAAGACTGAAATAGTATTCTATATTTTTACAGCGTACAGTATGATTATGATATGATTGCTCAGTGTCTTCTTCTTTCCTGAGCTGAGCTGCCGTCAGGTTCACCGCACACGCGTTCTGCTGAGAAAAAGGCCTCCCGGCAGCCCCGTCCAGCAGCGGTCGGACACTGCGATCATGGGAATGCTCTGGTGTATGGAATCTGGGGCCACGGGGGTGTCTGGGGTTTTGGGAATGCGCTGGCTGGAATGTGCCGCCACTGTGGGCACTCAGACTCTTGGCCCTTAATGAAAGAGGGGTGTCCGTATCTATAGGCAACGCCTCTCCTGAGACCCGAGCTGCTTTTGCTATCACAAAAAGATTGAATACACAGATGCTCGAGGAGACGGAGAGCTGGAGCTCTAGTCTGTGGCGGGCTTTAGGAACACTTCCACTTCTCTACAGGAATAAGTGCCGTTGAAGCTGAATCCAGACTATCAGCATAAAATCAGGTCCACTTTGCAGCGAGACACAGGTTCTGACACGTAAAACTACAAAATGCAGTTCTTGTTTCAGGCTGGTTTTATTTGAAACCAGTGATACTGCAATAGTAGCACATAACAAAGCGGTAAACTAATGCTGCAGAATCAGAAAACAGCTGAGTGGAAAACGTGTGTGGATGTCAGAATTTCCATCTATTATTTTGCAAGCAATACTTTTCAGGCAAGACAGACTGTATGGTTATGGGAAATTTGTCAACTCCAGTGACTGGTTGTTTCTCAGAAGAGCCTGCTGTATCACAAGTTTTGAGAAGTTGTGTAAAGATTGGTTTAGTTTTTTTGGTTTTGGGTTGTTGTTTTTTTGTTTCACGAGTGCAGGTGCAGTACACATAAATTATATGCTTGAGTGCTTTAAAGTAAGCATGATGATGCCAAGTCATTTATTAATTACTGACTATTACCTGTTGTTTCAATAATGTCCCTTGTTTGTGGTCGTGCCAATCCGTTTATAAATATGCATTCTTCATAAATGAAAGTGCATTTCAGACAAACTGACTTTAAAGGAGTCATACAAAGCCAGTTTTCCACTAGCTAATATGATTCTTTAGAGTCTTAAGGGAAAGTTTGTAATATTTGTTTTAAAATTTCTCAAAGATAGTTTTAAAAACGCTAACTTTCCCCTGTCAAAAACAGCTCTTTAGAAATCACTCTGTTCTGTGTACTTCCCCTTTAAATCTTCACGAGCTCCACTGACTCCGCCCCTCTTTTCTAAGTCGCTCTCTGAGGATCTTTTTTTAGCCTAATTTACACATTATTAGGAAAGATTCATTAAAAGACATTATACTCACTGATTCTGTAGGTGAGGCTGGATCATGTAAGATTTGCGCGAACAAAAACACATTTCGGTTGATCAAGGACGTGTTTCCCTTCAGAACCGGAGTCTTGCTTTTCTCTGCGTCTCGGTCTGATGACGGGTCACTCAG
Source organism: Enteromius paludinosus (assembly GCA_032361165.1). Classification (NCBI taxonomy): domain Eukaryota; kingdom Metazoa; phylum Chordata; class Actinopteri; order Cypriniformes; family Cyprinidae; genus Enteromius; species Enteromius paludinosus. The sequence continues at coordinate 17,389,316 of JAUMHQ010000078.1, read as the reverse complement.
GGCGAGTGAGTCAACAGTCTGTTTTAACAGTTTTAGTTTGACTTAGCTTCTGCTGTGTCCTCAGGGATGGACAGCGAGTATGAGGAGCATAACCCCCGGGATCCGAGTAGACAAAAGAAGCCGAAGGAGCAGCTTCTCCCTCACCTGATTCTGATGATGTTGCCGCCACACCGACTGGACGTGCTTCCCACCTCTAGACGACGCAAACGTGCGCTGGACACCAACTACTGCTTCTCGTAAGCATTTCTTCAACATACTATTACAAATCCAGCTGACTGAAACATACTCAGTACGATTCTAAAACGAACTGAGCTGCCTAGCTAGACTAATAAATGCATCACAGAGGGTTATTGTTTGTTTGCAAATTTTGTTTAACGGGGACAATGCATGTAAAGGAACGTGTAAACAAGCATGTTTAGTTACATCCACAGTCCCTTGGCAGGTGCATACAAAAACATGTACTCAAATATATATACAAACGTCCCGTAGAAAACAAAATACAAAACATGAAATATTATTTACAATTTTGACGTAAAACGATTACACTTTTGATTTGTTATAGGCCACTTTCTGATTTTTAAAAGTATGATAAGTCAAAAGTTTCATAATGTGTCAACTCTTTATCAATTTAAAGCTCCTCCCCTCTCAGGAATACATTTGAATGTGTCCTCTCTGTTGTTTGCTTTGCAAACATTATTCAAGCTGGGTTTTTTTGTATTCAACAGTGAACCTGATTTACTAAGCCAATGCTAATTGACATTTGTCATAGCAGAAGTCTATATAGTGTAGGTTATAGATGCTTCCTCACAATTATTTGCATGGCTAAAGTGACTACATCATCTGCATACATCAGAAGATAAACATTTTTATATACTCCAGGTAAATCATTAATATAAAGTGAAAATATAATAGGTCCCAAGATCGAACCATGTGGGACCCCCTTAGGCCAATTAAGGCAAGATCGTTTTGTACCATTAGTATATGCACATTTTATCCAAACTATATAATTTATTTAAAAGAACCTGGTGGTCAGCTATCTCAAATTTATTTTATTTATTATAGAAGACAGCACCAACCATAGACTGTATGAAACATTGACATAGTGTCCGTGATGTCATGCGCAGGATTCTGAAGAGCATTTTTTAAAGCCCAACTTGGCACTGTGTCTCACTCCCAGATAATTAAAACTGAGTAAAGAGAGTTCTGCTGTAAAGTTGGGCTTTTTAAAATGAGAGGTCTATTGAGGTCTTTTGAAGCCAGCCTCTAGCGGCCTGTCAATGAATTGTAGTTTAAGTCTCATACTGATCCCAGTATGAATCTGAATCTCCAGTTGTTGATTTAATTCCAAAGGAATGCATGCATTGATGAACTATTAAAAGGGTCATTTGGATAAAAACGTCTGCCAAATGCATTAAAGTAAATGTTAATCTGTAGGTAGGAATGCAAGATGAATTTGATCTGCTTTGTTCCCAGAAATGGCAAGACCTTTAAAATCCAAATTCCAATCCCGTCTTCACATTGCAATAAGCAGCAGCGTATCTCTTGTGGCTAGAGAGATTTTCTCCTTAAGAGTGAACTTTTTAATTGGCACCTGACGGCTTGAAGCATCTGGGAGGTTCTGCAAGAGCTTGCAAGTTTGGATTTGTCCCAGTATGCTATGTAGTGCACTGGCTCCTTAGTGTGTGGTTCTCTGTTAGCACTCCACACCTGGGTCGAATCCAGGAGGGAAAAAATGACACACCTTACAGTGGAATTTCTGAGCCTCAAAAGGCTTCCTGACATGTTTATAAGGCCATACAGAACCAAAATAGAAGTCTCAGAAACATCCAAGTTGAAAGTGCATGGAAACGTCTCTTGAATGAATGCAGAATCCATGCCAAGAGCAAAAGAGCGCGAGGATGTGATCGGGCAGGTGGAGAAGGTGACGGCTTTTCTTCTGCTTTCAGAAACTACGAGGAGAACTGTTGCGTTCGGCCGCTGTACATCGACTTCCGGCAGGATCTGGGCTGGAGGTGGATCCACGAGCCGAAAGGGTATCACGCCAACTTCTGCTCCGGACCGTGCCCATACCTCCGCAGCGCTGACACCACGCACAGCTCGGTGAGAGTCTGTTTCACAACTTTACTAACCTTCATGTGGCTTTAACATGTGTGTGTTGGAAAAAAGGAGACTGCCCAAGAATGCCCAAGCTGCTCTTTGCAATACAATAAATTAAATGAAAAGAAAATTTCCAAAACTGCACCATAAATAAAGAGGTTTAGACTAAAGACTAAGACCAGGACAACCAGATCAAGACACTGTCTTAAGTCACATGATGCTTTGTGTGGAGAAGTGCAATTCTTATCTGATCTCTGCCTTCCCAAGATTTAAGAATTTTGAATGAAATTTGAGAGCCAATGCAATACCATTACCGTTGTGTCACTGGTCATTTCTGACCTCAAATTTCAGTCTGTCCCTATCAAGCATCATCACAGGACTTAAAAAAAAAAAGGAGAGAGCTCCTCTATAGTGCTTTTCAGATTCTTGACTTTGTCTCTATTTACACTCATTCCCTTGGTTTCATTTCCCCCGGAATTGGTTTGGCCGGAATATCAAGAGGGTGTATTATTGCCTATTATATAACTATGAAAGGCACAAAGAGTTTCCATTTTCAGTTTGGATTTTTGAATTTCGAATCACTAATGTGCATGATAAACCTTGTGTGTTCCATCACAATGCTCTCCATTGACTTTGTATGGTGGGGAGCTGCCTCCTTGTCCTCATAAAAAAAAAGAAACAATGCCTAACAGCTGCTGTGTGACAAGGTGTACAGCAAACAAGCTAAAAAACACAGTTTTTATAAGCTGTGGACCCCCCAAAAGTGACCGTTTAATGACACAAAAGTAGAGCGCAACATGGCATATTACTCGAAGAGCTACGCCCACTGAAGGAAACATAATCGGCGCCAGGTACCATTCATTATCTTTAACCAAATCAAATCAAAGGATTATTTCAACACCCTATGTGAACCGGAGAAGAGATACATTGAGAAACTACATTTTATTGATAGTGCCCCTTTTCTTTACCTTTCTTTTGTTGGAGAAATGATCCAACTGGCCCAACTTGAAATACTCCGATATCTACAACTACTCGTATCATTAAACACTTATTTTTGGGGGTCGGCAGCTTATAAAAACATAGTTCTGAGCTTTTTTAGCTTGTTTACTCTCCACCTCGTCACACAGCAGCTTTTAGGCACTGCTCTGTTTTTCGTTATAAGTCATAAATGACAAGGTGGCAGCTTCCTGTCTCGTTTTGGACAAAGCGTTAAAATGCGTCTCCTGATTTCTCTGCAGCTGCTGAGCCTGTACAACACGCTGAACCCCGAGGCATCCGCTTCCCCCTGCTGCGTTCCTCAAGACCTCGAGCCGCTCACCATCCTCTACTACGTGGGCCGAACGCCTAAAGTAGAGCAGCTCTCCAACATGATCGTCAAATCCTGCAAGTGCAGCTGAGGGGCCCGAGAGCCCGGCACTGAGCCCGATGCGGGTTCCGGCGCTCAAGGGCCAACAGGAAGGGTGCATGCCAGGAACTGGACTCTAAATGAATACCTCCGTACATCCTTCTCACCCACATCCAACCCGGGAGCCAGAGGCTTCTCTAAGCACTAAAAAGTTGCTATGATCCCTCGGATTTCTAGTTTGACGTTTGAAGTGACTTGTTCACTTTTATTGTATATTTTTTTGATCAGCTCTTTTAACGGAAAACCCCACGGGCATTTGTGAACTCTGACCTTCGTAAGATCCACAGAAGCAGCTTCACGGAGGACGACAGCGGCTGGATCGACATACACCGAGAGCGCCGACCCTTGTGTTTTTGTATAACTCGTTTGAGCACGACTGAACGTTGTAGTGTGTAATCGACACCGCAATGGTGTTAATGTTAATACAAACATGCTGGAAAGAAATCTTTTTCTGACTTATGTTTACCTCTGTCACTCGGCAGAAGTTTTAGGGATTTTTATAGTTCTTCAATGAAGCTGACGTTTCGAAACGACATATGCCGACACATGAACTTTTAGATCACAAACTGCTAATGTTTTTACTGCTATTACTCCTGAAACACTTTTTTTTTTAATTAAACAGTCTTGGACAAAAAGAGTTTGTCATGAGTTTCAGAGAATACACATCATCTCGAATTTGAAAAATAATAAATGCATGCATGATGCTTTAACAGTATATATTTTTCGAAGCTGTCAAATGATTAATCGTGTTACATAACTTATATGTACTGTGTGTGTGTTATGTATACATAAATACACACATACTGTATATATTTGGAATATATATATATATATATATATATATATATATTTTTTTTTTTTTCTTAAATACATGCATGTGTTTTTATACATACACATCATAAATTTACACAGTAAACAAAAACGTATGCGATTAATTGTTTGACAGCTCCACTTATTTTCTTAGAATTAATCACAAAAGTAGCAGAAGTTTCCAACAGTTTATGGATGCTAAAAACGTACAGTAGCATAAATGCACCAAAAAACTGTCAAAGTTGTCATGCGTAAATTCAAAGGATATTCAAGTAAATTCAGGAGAGAAAATGCAAAACAAATACTGTACAAACTAAAACACATTAAAATCCTGAGAATAAAACTGTATGTTGCATAAGTTCAGTCTTGCATGATCGGCCTCATTCATGAAACGCCATATGAATTAACCAATACTCTCAATTCAGTGCAACAATTTAGGTTACGTTTCTGCTGCATGAATGAAGCCCGGTCATTTGTTCATGTTTGGCCTGGTGAAACGTTAAATTACAATCAAACGGAAAACACAATGTCATCTCTTCAACACAGCAGTGCTGGTCACGGTGTATCAAGTATTATCAGCACATTGGTCAAAACGCGCTTGGATGTTGATGTTTCTAGTTTGCAGATCCGAGCTGCTCCAGTGGTTCTTCACACCTGAACCCAGGCACTTGAACAGAAGTTATTAGAGGTCGTTACAAGCGATGCTGAAAGCTCTTTTCTCAGGAGTCTAAATCTTCCATCTGTACATGTAAACATGGATAAACGTGACGGGCGCTCTCGTGAGCTCGGGGTCTGCTGTTGCTGTGTGTTTCGCAGCTGTTGCGAGCTGTCAGTCCGCGAGACCTTCACATGGCATCAGATGTGAGGTGAAAATGAAGCCTGGACAACTGCACATGAGGCAGGACGCCTTCAGACTGTGCAACAGATCCAATCAAAGCAAAATGAGTTCACGCACAATCACATACAGTACACTCAAAAAAGACACATAAGGCCGGTTGGGACAGAAATAAATGATTATCAGAAGACATCGTATTGAGAGTGAAGAGGTGAACTCTTAATGTCCGTGTTTTGAGGACGTGGATCTCAGTGCATCTCAGTATGTAAAGCGATCTCACAGAGCAGCTGACTTCTGGCCTCATTCATCTGTTCCTGGAGCCATGAGTGTGGAAGAGTTTAGTGTACACTGACAGACCTGTGAACACACAACACACACATATCAATCTGATAGTTCTGATCTGGAAACTAAACACCAACCCCTAAGCATAGGCCCAGGCTAAAATGTAAGTCTGAGCTGTTTCAGCTGAAAGAAACTTGCAATGACTGATCTTAAAATACAGGTCCTTCTCAAAAAATTAGCATATTGTGATGAAGTTCATTATTTTCTGTAATGTACTGATAAACATTAGAC
>JAUMHQ010000078.1:17352313-17369691 GCA_032361165.1 Enteromius paludinosus | reverse complement strand
GCAAATGGCTGCAATATAACAAAGAGTGAAAAATTTAAGGGGGTCTGAATACTTTCCATACCCACTGTATATACAGCTCCCTGCCTGATTCACAAAGGACTGAAGCAGGAGAGCAAATGTGGAAATGAAGTGTTATTTTATGCACTTATGAGTAAAGGAAAATACTTGTTAGTGTTTAATGTTCAGTTATGTTGGATATTTCGTTTTTGTGGTTATCACTGTGTAGTAAAGCTTGTGGTTAGGAATAAAGATTTACAAAGATTTATGGATTATGTTTTACAAAAATCTAATGTCAGTCTTTCTATTTTCACTTTTATTTCAATGTTACTTCAATGTTTCTTTGTAATTTTTGCAATATGTATTAGCCAAGTAAACCAGGGAAACGAGAGGGAAAATGTCCACATTCATACATTCTATCTGTTGCATTTTAATAGTTTCTGGACTATATATTCATGGTAACAGATGTAATATCTGGTCAGAACGGGCCTTCGGACGCTGTCAAGTTCTTGTCATCAGCTCACTCCTTGTTTGTGTATGATACGTTATGCTGCCTGCCGAACTCAAAACGAACTTAGTTTTGGCCTGATTTAGTTCAAAATGACATCATTTCAGTTTGTTCTCTGATTTTGTTAGAAGTTTATCGGGGCCTTTAAGCTCACCAGTGATTTGGAGCGACATGACCTCATGCATTTCTCAAAGTTGGCAATGCAAGCAGTGCTGAACTGTTTGTGACACAATGTATTTGTCTCCAGTGACACAAAAAACTGAAAAATCTTTACCTTCACGCAAATGAGCAAAAACGACTCCCGATGGGAGTGAAGCCAGTGGAGGACCTGTGACTGTCTCCACAGATTTTCAACTAGTCACCGTACGTCATTAAAATTAAACCTTTTATTATAGACTCATGGGAAATAGTGTGTCCTTTTAGTAATCGAACTAAGCCCCATCCACTAAATAGTATTGATTGCATGTCAGAAAAACATCTATGGTTTGGTCAGGTCAGAGGAGAACTGGCTCTCCAACAGCCTGGAAGTTTTTTCTCCATTCTGTAACCAATGGGGTTTTGGTTCATCTGGCTAGCATTGTTGGGGACACTTAAAAGCAGCAAAAAATGCTTTAAAAAATTGAGTCATGGCAGATTACCAAAACAAACTTGTAGCCAATTTGCAGTAAGGGGCGTGTCTACTAATGATGTGGGGGAGCAGCACTGAAGAGAATTAAAGGAGCAGAATGTCTGCGATTGGACGCAGAGGTTGCTTTGGTTCTCTTCTCGATAGTGAGTGTCTACACCAAACGCTGCGCCGCGACAGCTAAAGTCTGCCTACACTGGATGCGATTAAGTGACCATTAAAAATCATTTAATAGAACACGGCAGCGGTTTTCTGTTGGAAATGTGTCACGCTGCTCGCGTCAGGTGTAGAAAGCTTCACTAATTATAATGACTTCTATAGTATGTTGTCGCACAGCTCGCGTCCCGTGTAGACACGGTGTAACATTGGTTCTGCTTTTTTCAATGAACTCATCATTGCCTGGATTGCATGGGCTACATATGTGAGGGCTGGAGCTATCAGGGACGAGACCCTTTTGGGGTAGGGGCGTGATCATTTTGGTGATTTCAAATATCAACATTGGATATTACCCTGCCTTTAAGTTTCAACTGAGCTGATCTGGACAATGATGTCACCGAATTCAAAGTATAAAGTGCTTTGACACAATTTGTATCGTTAAAAAACAGTGTGTAAATAAAGGTGACCTTAAAATGTTGTCTACATAGGCAATCTTTGAAAAAAGCATGCTCCAGATGAGCTTTATCACATCATGCTCCCTTGATTACTTACACTGCTGACCAGGTAGATGCCTCTGCCCCTGGAGGACGCCACTGGTTTGATGATCCACGCGCCCTTGTCTTTGCTGAAGGAACCTGAGGTTTGCGTGAGGACAGAGAGTGTGTTAATCAAGCCCAGCAGAGCAGCAGACACACTTTTCTAATAGATGTTGTTTATGTCAATAGCCAAACACACGTCCGAGTGCTGATTGGACGAGGTGCCCACTCACTGCTGAATTCCTGGTACTCGGCAGGAAGCACAAAGGTCTGGGGTACGATGTGGAAGTTCTGAAAGCCGTGGGTTTGCTGCATCCTCTGGATGTTTTTGTAGAGCCGGTCTTTCCGTGTGAGCTCGTACGACCTGGAAAGCAACAGGAGCGTAAGTGCCTAGGATGAGGTTAGCATCTGAGATAGCGAAGGGAACATAAACCCTTGAAATAACACCGCAGCGGCAGCACATGGTCAGTTTGATCTATTGCGCCGTTTCAGAGAGGCAGACGTCCAAACAAAATGTACTCTGCTCAAACTGCCAACGAACACATGCTGTCAGCCCACTTGGAAGGTTGAATGTGTGGACGTTGTTGTTCCTGAGTGAGAATGTGTGACTTTGGTAACTCCTTATGATTCTGGGATACACACGGCACAACACAAATTATTGTTTGGTTGAACACCAACAACATTCAGGTGGCAATTCAGAGGCAATCCCAGAATGCACTGCTCCTTGAAAATCAACCCAAGACGGGTGACAACATGAGAAAGTGCTGATATATCCAACATTTGTGTGTGCTAACAAAAAGTATTAATCAATTTGAATCTGTCTTTATTTTGATGAACAATGACACAGATTCTTAAATCCCAAAAACTGACCTTTCAGTCTATGGTGTTTTGTTACAGTATGACGTGTGAAATGTCAGTGAACATTATTTTAAGTATATCTACCATCCAAAATATAATTTTTTTTTTTTCACAAAACCCACAAAAAATGATTTTGTGGCCCTTTAAATTGGCATCACAGATCAGCGTGGCATCAGTTCAAAGCAGCACACAATCAATCATCTCTTCCTCTTTACTACTAATTACAGCACCCAATAAACACGAATAAACATCAGAAGGTGTTGAACGAAACAGTCCTCAGACGCAAAAAGACATAGATAAATCAATTTTAAGCAATGTTATAAATGTTACATTTACCTTAGGAAAGCATTCAATGATAATAAACTTCTTTGCCAACTAAATAGATGTACTATATTACATTATCTGTCTTTAACCTATTAAAACATTCATAGGAAAAAAGTTTTTGGTTACAGCCCCAATTTAAAATATTTCAACATTTAAATAGTTTGAAAGTTCATATAAAAACCACCTTATGTCCAATTTAATGGCTAAACAGGCCTAGTGCTGACTACTTTTATCAGCATAAAGCTTATTTACATGCAGGGCTCGCAAAATTTCAAAAATCCCTGGTAGCCCTTCGAACAGGCACTCTTCAGTTTTTGGTAGCCCCCCAAAAAAATAAGTAGCCCGAAGAAAAAAAAAAGATTATTTTTTATGTATTATATTGTAAAGGAAACAAAACGTCAATCAAAAAAATGTTAAAACACAAATTACAACAACCGTATAAAATAGTCAAATTACAATCAACTCAAATATTTGGTTCTAACTGAACAGAAATGTCTATGCACTTGTAAGAAGCGTGTAGAATATTCAGTGCCCTAAGCAGAATAGTATTGTTGTGCCCCCTCCCTCAAAAAAAAAAAAAACACCTACTAGCCTACAGTATATGGAGTCAAAATAGAACTTTCTATAAATATAAAAGTAAATTAATTCATTGTAATTATATTGTATTATTTATAAATTACAATTGTAGCCCTAGACAGAAACTATATGATTTTATTAATACAGTGTGATTGATTTTATGGTCTCGAGCATTCAGAAATCACACTAAATAAACGTCCACGTTTTTGCTGAATAAATTAAATAGGCTGTAGCATTTCTATTACAAAAAGGTGGCCAAATAAAAAAATTAATTATAATAAATTAAGTGAATATTTGGATTAAATCTTTGGTCAATATTAAACAAAGATTGGTGGCAGGTCGCTACAGACAAATAAATGTATGGGAAACAGATCCCACAGCACAATAACCTGAGAGTCTAACTTCATTACTCTTCATTAGCTGCGTTTGCTGGTTTCTAACCAGACCGATAATCCAACACAGCAGACTAGATAACTTTGGTCCAAGTGCGTGCGCCCGATGAAACCGTCCATACACAGTTCGCGCGTTCACAAAGTGAAAGTAAAAATCAAGCACGAATACAAACACTATTTCAATACTTAACCTAATTGACAGTGGCTCCACGATGCTTGAAAATGACATAATTACCCAAACATATTTGTGAAAGAATGCAAAAGCATTTAAATATATTTTTCCTCCTTATATGATAGCCCGACTGGCAGGGCTGAGATGGATTTTGGTAGCCCGACTGGAAGACTCAATAGCTCCGGGACATCGGGTTAGCGATTTTGCGAGCCCTGACATGCTATTGTCCATCTGACTGAAATAAGCTGTGAATCATATAACATGTAAATTTGCCCATTTCATGCACGATTCAGCCTCAGAAGGAAGCTGCCTATACATGCAGATAGCTCTACTGACTCACCTGGGAAAGTGGTTGACTTTCTGGAAATCCTGCAGAGAGCGCATCAGGTAGGGCTTCAGGTGTGAGCCGGTCCACATCAGGTTAAAATCATTGCTATTTGGGTGCACCTGAACATAGAAGGAATCTTATTTTAGGTCAGGGTAATGTTGGAAATAAAACAAAAAAAAACACAAAAAAAGACACTATAGAATGTCATTTTCATTTGCCATTACATTATTATATTGAGCCCTATGGAAATAAAATAATGCCTTAAAGATTTGCATGTGAAGAGTACGTGTTGTGCAAGTGTACGTAAGATTGCAAGCGCAAGAAAAGATTTGTAAAGGCGCAAATCGAGATTCAAGCGTGAGGAAAACAAGATTTGCAGTCTTTCACTTTTTTGCAAGTGTAATTCATGTATTGTGAAACTGCAGCTTCATGCTAACGCAAAATAAATATGACCTGTATTCTTCCGATTAAAATTTTTCGCCCAAATACGGCCAAATGCATTGCAAGCCTGTAAACAGCATTTTGCAAGCGAAACGACCTGTGTCAAGAACTGTGTAAAACTAACATTTTGCCATTTCCACCACTATATATTTATTGTGTATGCGTGCATCAAGAGTTCCATTGTGGCAGCCAAATGAAGATACAGATGTCTTTTGGCGCCCAGCACGTTAAATGAAACAATCAGATAAGGGTACGTCGACAGTCTGGAAACCTCATATGATTGGCTAGGAGATGAAGGTAACCCCGCCTTCCCCCTCGCGCTTGCAAAACTCAAGTGAGTGAGAGAATCGTGTCAGAAGTGAATGCGCAAGGATAAGAACGGTACATCTCAGGTTATTTCACAAGTTTTTTTCCTACGTACACAACAAGTCGTTTTTACATTTGCTAGTTTATTTTTACGCACACAGATTAGTTTAACACTATCAATCCGTTTTGCAGTTCTTGACACAGGTCGTTTCACTCGCAAAACGCTATTAGAATCTCAATTTGCGCCTTTACAAATTGTTTCTTGCGCTTGCAATCTTATTACACTTGCACAACACGTACTCTTCACATGCAAATCTTTCTGGCATTATTTTATTTCCATAGAGCCCCTTTTACACCTAACCATTGTATTAGAGCTTATTCTGAAGAAGCTGAATTGTAGCTTGAAGTCTTAATATTTGTGTTTCTAAAATCAACTGAACTGTGCCAATGTACAAGTGTACTGTGTGGATATCCCATAATGTAATGCACTTGACTTCAATTTCCAACGGGCCAAATAAACCACAGGGCATATCAGATGTTATTTTATCTTCTTTAATTATTATAAAACTATATTAAATGCAAATGAATCATTTCTATTCACAAGATGAAACCTTCCATTGCATTATTTTTGGCAGCAAACAGTGTATGCTAGCATATAATTTCAAACAATGTCTACGCTCTACCTCGTGGAATCCGTGATTGACCAGCATGCCACGAACAAGACGGCTCTCCGTACGCACAATCTTGAAGGCCAAGTTATACTTCTCTATTAAAAAAAACAAACACCAGAACAAAGCAGACTCTAGATATTAACACGAGACGTGCTATTTAGAAATAACATTATTTGTTACAAGACGGAAAAAGAAAAAACATATCTGTTGTGAGTACAAGATAAGAACTACTAGACAAAAATAATGTAACAAATTATAATCTCAACAATACATTTATTAAATATACGTGTGTGTGCATGTTTTATGGTTTTGACAATACTGAACTAATGTACTCTCCTTAAAAAAACACAGTCATTTAAGTAATGCTATAATTACTGATTAGATTTTGTAATTGAATAAATTCTTCTGTATCAAGCACACAAGATTACTCTGTGTCCGTACCGCCAACAGAGCGGATGGCCACATCTTTGGACACAATGGCTTCTGCACAGAAGAGCAGGACAGGAATGCGCTTGCTGACACCACTCCAGGCTATGCACGGAAGTTTCCTATCACAACAAAGACAGATCAGCTATTTCCTCTGTCAGATGAATTTTACATTTACGTGACATTGAGAGTCCCAAAAAAACAAAACCTCACATTTGTGATGTCCAGTTTCTCACACACACATACGGTGGCTGAGAGAGCTCAACACATGCAAACAGAACAAAACACATGCAAACTGCAAATTCTCACAACGCAACCAAACACAGAGAGAGGCGCTGCAAACAGCACAGACCACAACGGAAATGTTTCAGGGGGACCTCAAACAGTGACGAACCCATCTGGGACGTGATTATTTGTTCCGTGGCATTTGGTCAGAGCAGAGATGCTGTCACTGAACCAGAAGGAGAGTTTTTTTGTGTTTATTTTAATCTGATCACACGGTCTTCTAGATATTATCAGACTAATCTGACGAGTTACACACTTAACTGTGAAACATTTTTTTAATGCCATGTTATCTAGAGTTACTCTCGGATGGTTTCGTCACTTCTTGAGGTCCCCCTGAAACATTTCCATGGTGGTCCGTGCTGTTTGCAGTGCGTTTCTGTGTTTAGATGCGTTGCGAGAATTTGCAGCGCCTGTGTTGTCAGACTGGTTTGTGTTTGCAGCACGTTGAGCTCTCTCGGCCACCGTACACACATTTATTTTAGTTCTAACAGCAGCTGTGGTGACACAATGACAATGCAAATTGGTGATTAGCTTAGATCAGTGGTTCTCAGCCGGTGGGGAGCGGACACTCTCGCGGGGGGCGCAGGTAGGCTACAGGATGGGAGGAAAAAAACTGATTTTTTTCTAACATTAGAAACAAGTCTATTTCTTTTATAGGTGAGGTCGCTTTCTGTCGTCTCCTTTCGTACAGCACAAAAATGAACCGAAACGCTGCACACTAGGCTACATGTTGCAGTTTTTCTTTTGTTCGTTCAGTTTTGGTTATTGATTTATTATTAAAGTAAAAGTATCATTCTCGTTTAGGTCTATATTTATCCTTTATGTTTTTGGTTTTCTTTCTCTCCGCTCGGAGAAGCGCTGCAGCTGCGTGATGTGATATAAGATCATGTGATTCCTGGGGTTTGTTGTTGTAAGAGGAGTCCATGAAATACATTTTAGTCATTTTAATTCTTATTTAGTCTAATTTCAAATAATCTTGTTGGTTAAGGGTTAACCTGTGAAGCGTCAATTGTTGGTTATACCCGTCATTGCGCAATCGAACACAATTTCGATCGAACGCATTATCTCTATCATTCATGCGTTTAATTAATGTTTTGGAGTGTTCGCTATAGGTCAAAGTTAGTGATAATATCACATTCTGTATATAATTAATAATAAAATAACCATGGAAAGGAAATGTTATGAAAAAAATCTATTTATAATTATTATTTTGTTATTTAAATTGTAATCGCGTTCAATACAAATTCTGTGTTTTATTAGCCAACATGACACCTATGTCTTTGGTTCTTGCCTAAAAAGACGGGTATACGATGTTTTACGATGGGGGGCAATGAACCAGCTTGCAAAAGGTTGAGAACCCCTGTAACATCTGACAGGTAAAAGAGCTACTCTGATAAAAGCATCTGCAATATGAGACCCTGAAGTAAGATGTGAACAGAGATCACACATGACAGCAAGACAAGACAGGCTGTGAACAGGCATGTAATCTCTATCTGCTCATGTTCAATCATCCAGACTATATAGCAGAAGGACTCTAGATAAAAGACAGCTTTTTCATTCAGACAGTCTGTTTTTGCAGATAGATAAAACATGCTTTCTCTCAAGCTTTTAAAAGTGAAACACAGTCAAAGAAAGATTTATCAGTCAGTGCCTGGGTTCCCAAAAAGCAACAGCGTTTTATAGAGTTATTATGAGTATTTTCCCATCAAAAAAGCACTTGAAATGTCACTCTGAAATGTAACTCGTTTCATTTGAAATGAGTTTAACTTTTTTTTATTACAGAATTAAAAAAAAACATACACATCAAGTTATCAAAGTTAATTAAAACGTATTTATATAACAATTTTTTACAATACAGATTGTTTCAAAGCAGCTTTAAAGAAAACCATGATGATACGGTTTATAATGCCTTATGATTGCACTGCTCAGAACCGTGCCATAATAAAGTTACATTTTTCAACAACACAAGTTGCTATTCAGTACATTCAAGTAAGGCATTTACAGTAACTGTGCAATTTGATATTATCATTGTGTTCATTCATGTTAAATCAAGAGTCGTGGGTTTGTGCTCAGTTTAAAAGTATTACAACAATTTTCCTGATATTAAACTGCATGTTATCTTAGATTTTATTAAGTTTAGAATAATGATTCGCTGCACTGGTCACCATACAAATACTCCACAGAACGTGTAGATCTACGGCGATTCAGCAGCTTTTGAAAAACAGCCAGTAATTCCAATGTGATCAATGATCATCTATGCAGTCTTCTTATGTGGGGCATTAGATGGATACCCAGCAGTTGTATTTTAAAAAACGTATATTTTTAAGTTTTGGGTTTGGATCACCACAGATCTCAATCATGTTTGTCTCCTAAAAACTTCCCAGGGAGACTGAATTTAGCTGTGCTGCTGATGTGTAGAACGTCTAGACTATTTGAAGAGCAGCTGCTACGATTCAAGAACTGACTCGTCTATATTAAGTCACGACAAGCTCTGTGAAATGATGAAATCAGTCGGTAAGCAGCACTTGACGTTAGCTGTAGTCGTGTGTGTAATGATGGTAACGGGACTAGTCCTGCTCGCTGATTAACTGAATTTAATCTCCATGATCAATACTGCTTTAGTAAAGACACTTACTCCAGCTCATCTTCAGACGACGACTCGGATTCGTCCTTCTGTTCTCTCGCAGCTGGCATCTCCGTCTGTGTGTGTGTGTGTGTCAGCTCAATGTGTGGGTGACAGTGCTCATATCCAATCTACTGAGCTCATCTGGAAAACAATGAGGTCTTGATGAGGAGAGTTGTCATGCATTTACAGCTTTACTG
The DNA here is from genome assembly GCA_032361165.1 of Enteromius paludinosus. NCBI lineage: Eukaryota > Metazoa > Chordata > Actinopteri > Cypriniformes > Cyprinidae > Enteromius > Enteromius paludinosus. The sequence goes on along the minus strand of JAUMHQ010000078.1, from coordinate 17,360,267 downwards.
TGACAATATGCATTTTATATTGCTCGGTGTGGGATAAATTGTGCAAAATTAGTAATCAGTAATCATCAGTAGTAAGTGAATTAAAAGGACGGTAGTTCACAAAGATAGTAATCAATGAACGTAACACGTAATAAGTTCCCTAAATATAATTATTCAGGTTAAACCATAAAACTTTTATAATACAATAACATATACAGCCAAACCAGAAATTATTCAGACAGCTGATATAATTTATTATATTTTTGGGGACGGCATAATAAATTGTACATTTTAAACCCAAAATGTGAATGATCTAATTATCTGCCTAATTCATTTCATCAAAGTAATCTGGCTTCATCAGGATGAACTGACAAAGACAAAGAGCTATTGTCTAAATTTATAACCATTTTCTAAACTTTGGCGAATACACTGTGATAATGTGAGAAATGTGTTTATGTTGTATGTTCTAATTTCACATTTCTGAGACATTTATTAGTCTTGTTTATGAATTACTACTTCGTCTACGTGTCAATTACTACAGTCTACTACGACTACGACTGAAAATACCTCCTAACATGAATATAAATATAAAGACAGGCAAAGATAGGATTATTCTAGCTGTGTGTGACTGAAGAGAGTTCACTAGCTGTTAGCTAACCGAGCTAACCGGACGGTGATTAAAGAAGCAAATGGTTAAATGTCTAGCACACCCCATTAGACGTTAGTTTGCTGCTAAATGTAATTAGTAACATACCTGTTCGTGTTGCGTGGCGTGTAATTATTAACCGTTAGCTCCATAGCCCACACCGGTGCTAAACTTCGGACGCCTGTTACTATAACAACCAACTGACAGCTACCGATGTGCGCATGCGTGCAAAACTATAGCAACCAACGGGAAGCAGCCGAGTGCGCATGCGTCGCGTTTGTGTCGCGAAAGCGACATTTTTAATGCCAAATTACAAGTAATAAGGTTTGACAGCCTTATGTGTATTAAATTTCCTTTTATTTAACCGCTTAATTGTTTTACTCAGATACAAAATACAATGACTCTTATTTTTTACTTTTAAACCTCTGAAAGAATGGAAAACAAGATTAACGATTACATTTTTGTTGTTGTTCTTGGTTTGTTTGATTTTGCCTAGAAATATATGACCCTGCTAATTATACAAATAACGAGTATTTTAATATACACAAATATGGTCCAATAAATAATGATCAAGCTTCAAACTCTTATATCAATACTCAATATAAATTTTCCGTTTTTTTTTTTCTCTTTATTAATTCTGAATTTTTACATATTCACATTATCATATTAACATTAGCTGCCAGAGGGGAAAAATCTTTTTTTCTTTTAGTTTTGTTTGATTGTTTCAAAAGATTTACATTTAATTTAAAGTCCTTTATATGTTTATAACAATTCCAAATATTAAGTTAAAACGCATCTACCTGACACTTCTTTAGAAATCGTCAGATGCTTATCGGCCAGTGATTGGTCCGAACTCTTTAAAGTGGGCGGTCTTTTAAAAGACTGATTCCAAACTATCCAATAGGGTGGTGGTACGACGTGACGCAGCCGTCTTCCGCAGTATCTGATTGGACCGCGTTCATGCCCATGACTGCTCAATGTTGTGAACTTGAAGCGGTTCCGTAAATAGACATCAATCACGGCTGATGTTCGTGAGGAGGTACAGTAGGCTACATGTATTTATTGGAGAACACACATAAGGTAAGAATAAAGTTACTAATAAACGTGTCGTATAGTATACGTATTATAGTATTATTTGAGTGACCGGAGCACAAAATCAGTCATAAGTAGCACGGGTATATAGAAAAAGCCAACGATACATTGTATAGGTCAAAATGATACATTTTATTTTATGCCAAAAATCATTAGGATATTAAGAAAAACTCATGTTCCTTGAAGATATTTATTAGTAATATGCATTGCTAAAGTTTTTTTAGATTTTTAAATAGTTGTATCTTTGCCAAATGTTCCCCTTTCCCAACAAACATTAATGGTAAGCTCGTTTATTCAGCTTTAGTGAATGTATAAATATCATTACATTTATTTAGAATTAATTTAAAAATTAATACTATTTTTTTAATATTTAAAACATTAGAAATGATTTGAAGTACCATAGTACCATGTTCTTTGTATATAGGACATGGTTGCACCATAGAGTAATACATGAGCATAGCAGTCATTCAGTATGGTAGGCCTATATCTCAAAGTACCAGCATGCTCTGCTATCAGTGCAGCATTGAGCTGACCTTCTAACCCTGCTGTTGATCTCCAGCAGGTGTTTGCTGAAGGATGAGTCGCTTTCTGAACGTGTTGAGGAGCTGGCTGCTCATGGTGTCCGTGATTGCGGTGGGAAACACAGTACAGAGCTTCAGAGACTACAGCTTCCTGTCCGAGAAGCTCTACACAGGAACGCCTGATTATGGTCAAGACCTGCCCTTCATAATCATCACCTTAATTCATTACTGACTCATTAGCTAACATTATAACGTAACAAATAAGGACTACCATTACTTCATTTACTGTGCGTAATGTGAGCACAGAAAGCATTTAGACACAAATATATCTCAACACCACAATTTTTAAATTTTTGTTAATAGTGTAAAAGTAGCAATTTGCCAACAAGAATATAAGCAGAAATTCACACATTACACATTTCAGCCAGAGTTAAAGCATTGTGCTAAACGTCTTGATGTGTTGTTCTTTAGTAAACGGTCTTCAGGCGAGAACCTTTGGCATATGGACCCTCTTGTCCTCCATCATCCGCTGTGCCTGTGCCATAGACATTCAGAACAGAACGTAAGGAGTGTGTGTGTGTGTGTGCGTGTGTGTTATAGTTGTGAGGACATTTTTGACTTTGTGAGGGCGTTTGGTCGGTCCTCTCAAGGGAAATCAATGATTAAAAATGCTAAATGAAGTTTATCTTAAAATGTAAAAATCCTCAAAGATTTCTCTGATAGGTAGATTTAGGGGTGGGGTTGGTATAGGGTGATAAAAACACAATAGAAGTCTATCAAAATCCTCACAAACGTGTGTGTGTTGAACTCTGCTGGAATGAAGCTGACGTCTCTTTATTGCCCTCCTTGCAGGCTTTATCATATCACCCTGTGGACATTTGTTTTGGCACTTGGCCACTTCCTGTCCGAAGCATTTATATATAAAACCGCTCCTCTGACCATTGGAGTCATGGCTCCTCTGATTGTAGCCAGTGAGTATTTTGTAACATCTATTGGGTGACAAGTGATTATTATTATTATTATCGGTGTTAAGAACGTTTTAAAAACCATAATACACTACCATTCAAAAATTGGGGTAAAAAAAAAATTATAGTTTTATACGATGCTGAAAATTCAGCTGCGCTTCACAGACATAAATTACATTTCAGCATATATTCACATAAGATAGAATACAAATTGTAATAATATTTCACAATAATACTGTACTTTTAATCGAGGTAAAGCAGCCTCGCCGAGCAGAGGAGACTTCTTTGAAAAATGACATTTTGGAACAGTAGTGTCCGCCTGCATACAAATAGATACTGCATGCAGGTCCAAGTAGTTTGTGTCTGAAGCAACACTGACTTTCAAATACATCGTCGATAAATATTCGTCATCAGTTCTGCTGTTGTTCGATCAGCATTGGAAGAGTTCGTACCTGTAACAGTCCTTGTGTTTGTAGGTTTCTCTATCGTGGGCATGGTAATTGGCTTCCAGTGTATCACTGAGCCTCAGGAAGTAGTGGGAGCTCGTCAGAAGAAGAGGAACTGAGTGATTCTCACACCTTCTGAGCGGGACGGCTGGACCATCGCCACAGTGTTTTCTGATGGGTCACTGCTTCACGTGCCTGTCCTCATTGCAACAAAACATATGAGACCCAAACTACCTTTTTACTTCTTTCGAATCTGTGTGATATTAAAATAACGACCGTTTCCTAAGGGAAGTTTAATTGTCCAAGAGCAGTTGCAGTACTGGTACTTCTGTGCTATTTTTTACCAGAGCTTGCAGGTCCACTGAATTTTTTGATCTAATACTTAATATATAGTTTTTTGTGTTCAATAGTGACACATTTATTTACGAGTACACCATGAATCCATTTTCTAAACTGTGTTCTTGGCTTGTCCTGAATCACTATGGTACATCTATAATAAGTAGTTTACATTCTGACTATTTAGACCGGTTCGGGTTGGTACCGCTGCGGAGGAACACAGTACCTGTGTGATTTGTCATAGACATCAACAGAGAGAAGCAGATCCAACCATAATGTTCTTCCCCTAGACACACACACGCCAGAGCGACAAAAATAACAGACTGCAGCTTTGAAAAGAAAAAAATCAATGGTTGTTTTTTGGTTCTTTGCAGTGATGTAAACTGTGAAATAACACAATCGTAAGCCACTTGAGCTTCTCTGTCTCTGAGCTTCGGAAGGAAATTTTGTAGGCATGTTTATATTCGCTTAATGAATGTCAAGCATTCAAGCAAAAGCCTTTAAATGAAAGGGCTTTAATAGATGGTGTTCATGAATGTTTATTTCCAGACACGTCACAGTGGTTTCTCTGAAACACGTGGAATAGTTGACATGACTCATTTGCATGTTAAATAATAACTCACTGACATGCAGGCGATACAAGACATGCACAATTTGGAGTTTAGCCACTAGTTACCACACTTTATTACTGAATGTCACATTTAATTTACAACACCAAGCATTCCTGGATTATATATGAAATGTAATAACAGTGCATACACAGGACTACATCCATATTTTTCTAAAGATGAACAATGATCTGATCAGGCCATGGCTGTAAACAGAAACTAACTACATCTCTTGTGACAGCTCAAAATCAGTTTGAAAATGTTCTGTACAGACATTGCACTGGATTCCTTAACTGTGGTCCGATTCATTAAACAGAACCCATGGCATCTCAAAAATAAACATCGCTGATTTGTCCAAAAATGTGCCTCGTGTTACCTTTCATCATGTGCAGCTTTAAAGCATTTACCACAGTAACAAAAGCATTTCAATTTAAAACCTGAGCCTTTTTACCACCCTTTCTCTGTGTGTGTGAGTATATATTATTTATATTTTGTTTACCATACTTAACATATTTTAAAGGAACAGTGACACCTTAAGTTTGTAAAAGTGCTGTAATTGTTTGTGCAATCACTTGTAGAAAGGTGTAACAGACCCAAATCATCACTGATGCATAGCGGCATTTGTCCAGTTGCTAAATATGGTAATGTAGTTTATATGGTAATGTAGTAGATTTTAGCGTGTCACAAACATGATCTAGCGTCACGCTTTGCACATGCAACACATTTCTTCCCCCTCTTCATGATTTTCTCCACTGATAAAGAACTCTCAAATATCTTAAAAGTCCTTGTCCATACTCCTAACAAATTTGAACCTTTTTTTATTATTATTATTATTATATTTTTTTTGTTACTAGGAGTAACTCTTAGCGCTGGGATTTGTCATGCATGTGGGCCCATGTCTCCATGGAAGGAATCGATGTGAAGTCTTATTGGGATTCGGCTGGCTAAATAAAGTTGTTGTTTTAAAAGGTAACTTTCAACTTGGAGTCTGCAAAGGAGTGGAAAAACATGTTCAAACTCTCCTAACTTTACATAAACACAAGTTTATGAATATCTCGTAATTTTGTATACTGTAAGTAATTTTCTGTGAATACAGTAAAAGCAAAAAGAAAACAAATCTGATTTGTGTTTGCGTTTTCTTCTGTCCATACAGTAATTCTGACCTTAAAAACAGTATCAAATTATCTCATACATGTGAAAATGGGCTGTGAATTGAACAAAAGGTTATAATGCAACTCAGATGAAGACAGGAATCATGTGATCGTTGCAGTTTCTTTGGCAATTAACAGATTTCAACAACTTGAGTAAGAGAAAATCTTGGATTTCATTCGCTGTAATCAATCAGACGTTACGCTGCACACTACAACACATAAACCATTGCAGATTATTTTCTAATCTCCTGTGTTCAGTAATTGGGTTAGTATTGCATCATCACACATCTCCAATGATCAGTGATGCTCTGCTCACACATTTGAAGCAAACTTAAAGCTGTGCGTTCATTGAAGGACTTTGACCTTCCGTAATAACAGAGTGATGTCCAGCATCAGCATCCACCTCACCTGAGCAGAGCGAGAGCTCCTGAATCAGATCTAGATGTGTCGCTTACAGAGACACTTTATACTAAATTAGTACTTGTAGCGGTAAAAACATTTAATCGTAGAGGTCAGCTCTAACAAACCGTCATGCAAACATCATGTCACACATAAACGCATAGAAAATGACATATTACAATTCAATTAATTTTTTGAATGAATTTTTTTTCATAAATGATTTCCACTGAATGTTGTGACGTGGGATGAGGCCTGACTGTTTAAATACTGAAGGAACAACAACAGGACATTACAAAGTCAGAAAACATACTTTTGGTTGTGCTTGAGCGCTCTATAAACTGAGCTGTCATTGTTCAGGATATTGGCTGTGTGAAGTTCAGGAGGATTTGTGCGTATATGGTGTACATTGAGAGTGTGATTCGGATGCTTTCTGTCTTTACATCTTCACCTCTTTTACTGGTAACGATTTTCCATCTTGGGAATGTACACATGAACCCTGAACAGAAGAATCAAACAAGGTATGAATGGATGAACGAGGCATTTATGTAGCGCATTATTGTGTATTGAGAGGGATTGAAGGGAGGAGATTATTGGGAGGCCATGACTGATAAGGGCCAGCGGAGGGAATATGGTCAGGACCTCGGTTTAACATCCCAAAGATTAAGCATCCTTCTACATTTAAAATTCTAAATTATTTCAGTTCTTAGGTAGTTCAGTAAGGAGCTGTAATAATATTTTTTGACTGTAACATTTAGTCCACTAAAAAAATGTACTTAATGCAGAGAGAAATGACTGTAGAAATCTAAAACTGTGCAAAGGAACCAAAAAGTCAATAGAAAATAGAAATTCTAATGGATCATAATTCTTAATATCTTCATGCCTTATAGTCAGTTAGCATTAACTCATTTTTCAAAGACACATATCTCAAGAATGCTCATGATTGACAAATTCAGCAGAAAATTTCACCTGGCTCTGAGTCTGTGTTGTGTTTACTGACTAACCTCGTATGCTTTTTAAGAGATTCATTTTTACACTTATCTGATTTTCACTGGCTGCATAGTTTTGTTGGTTTGTAACTTACAATACATTCACCTCTAGTATATAGCCACATTCTTCCCTATTCGTTTTTATGGACATGCATAATGTACAATCTTATTTATTTTTGCTCTTTCTTTTAAGATGACAAAAAGCTGAGGTTTATGGATGTTTTTACTACTTCCCCCCAGACACGACAGGCTCTTTCCTTGGAGAGCATTATCTATCACCTGAAGCTCTCTCATGAGTTTACCCCGTCACTGGTTAAGGTCTGAGCTATGAAGATGTGAAGTGCTGCTCAGACGTGGCCCCCAGCTCTTTCTACTCTGCTGTCAGACCTAATCATCCCATCATAATAATGCTCAGCCTGAACGCAGCTTCATGAGATGAAGGACAACTACAATAACTGGGCAACTGAAACATTTAAATTATCGTGGGGTGTCCTGGATCCTCATCTAATCCACAAACTTAATAGCATTCTGAACTAATTCTAAGAAGGAGAGTTTTGCTCACCAACTTTGTGTGAAAGTACTGTATAATTTACTGTATAATTATAGTTTATAATAAAACAGCACCAATAGTACTGTATTCGTGTTTGCCATATTATTGTGCATGTGATAGATCAAACTACTCAATCTCATCACCAGATATCTTAGCTCTCCATATGTAACCACTAGATGGCCCTATTGAGTGCGTTTTTTGTGTGTGTGTGTGTGTGTGTGTGTGTGTGTGTGTGTACAGGTTTTTATATCCTGGTGGGGACCAATTGTCCCCAC
>JAUMHQ010000078.1:17322008-17342149 GCA_032361165.1 Enteromius paludinosus | reverse complement strand
AAGTTTGCTTACCTTTGTTTCGTTATTCACCTGTGGATCAATAAACCTTTTGTTACTTTTACCTCCTGTGTTGTGTCTGCTTCGTTACACTATTGTTGTTTTTTTTTTGTTGTTTTTTTACAATTAAAGAAATCTTTAGTCAAAAGTTTTTTTTTTAAATAACATTCTTATTAAATGAGATGGATAACAACTTAAATTCTCCCAAAGCCTTTTTTATGTGATATAATCTTTTAAGTATTGAGGTTTCTTTGTCAACCGTCCTGACTTCTTCTGAACAGATGCTGGGATGTGTGACTGTTCTGTGCTCTGCATCTGATTTTCCACATTGTTGGATGTTTGTGGTTGAGCATCTGCAGTTCCTGCATGTTCTGTATTGTCAGGAACAACAGTCTCTGGTTGGTGGGAGACACTTGTGGTTCCATGGTCCCTCCGCAGATGTCTCCTGTTTCTCCTTATTACACCTCCACAATCCAACTGTAGGATCTCAGGTCAACGGGCTCCATCACCGTTCCCTTTCTCCAGATCAGATCTTATGAGGCTCAAATGGTTGTTTCCTCACAGGGTCACCTTCTTTTAGCATGTCTAAGTCCTAGGCTGATCTGTTGTAATTTGTTTGCTGCCGTTGTTGATTTGTTGTCAGTTCTCTCACAGAATCCTGAATCTTTGGTTGCAGGAGGCTGGTTTTCGTGGGCAGAAGCGTTCTTGTGCGACGACTTAGCAGCCTCTGTGCCGGGCTGGTTGACAATCCGTGTGTTGGTGTGTTCCTGTGGTCTAGGATTGCTATATACAGATCCTGTCTTGACATCCGGGCTTTAAGCATCAGCCGCTTGGCAGTTTGACTGCTGTTTATGCCTTGCCATTACTCAGAGGATAGCCAGGTGATGAGGTTTTGTGCAGGAATGCCCAGTGGTGACTGAACTTCTGGAACTCCTGTGACGAAAACTGTGGGCCATAGTCAGAGATGACGATGTCTGGAATACCCTGACGTGCGAAATGACCTTTCAGTTTTCTTATAACTGTTGCAGATTTTGTATCTGTCAGATAATCAATTTCCCAAAAATTTGAGTAATAGTCTACCGTAATTAGGTAATCCTTGTTGTCAAAGGTAAACAGGTCCGTGCCCACCTTTGCCCAAGGTCTGTCCAGCATATCATGTGGACATAGTGTCTCTTTTTGCTGGTTACAGTCCACTGCGCGGCAGGTGTCACACTGCAGTACATATGTTTTGATCTTCTCATTTGTTCCTTGCCCTCCAGAGAGTGTGAAGCATGTATGAACTGCATTATTAAATGTGAAGCGTGTATGCACTGCATTATTAACTTCCAAAGCTGCTTAGGGATAACAGCTCGTTCACCCCTGAAAACAATGCCATCCTGGTAACTTAACTCATCTTGAAATGGGTAATAATGACCTATTTCTTGTGGTATGTCAGCCTTGTTCTTTGTCCAACCTTGCAATATGGCTTTAATCAGTGTCTGCAAAGTTTTGTTCTCTTTTGTTGTAGAACAGATTGACCCAAGTCTGTCCACTGAGATCAATACATGTTGTGCCATGTTAATTGTCTCTGACTCTGCTTCAACAGCACCACTGGGCAAGCTGTCAGGCAAATATGCTCTACTAAGCATGTCTGTTAGCCACATCTCTGGCCCTGGGACATACACAACTTCTACATCATATTTCTGAAGTCTCAGCATCATTCGTTGGAGTCTTTTGGGTGCGCTCAGCAGTGGCTTACGCAGGATGTTTTCTAAGGGTTTGTGATCACTTTGTGCTGCTACTTTTTGTCCATATGTATAATAGTGAAACTTTTCCATCCTGTACAGTAGGGCTAATAACTCTTTCTCTATCTGTGCGTAGCCCCATTCTGTGCATGTTAGTGCTCTGCTTGTGAATGCTACTGGCTTGCATGAGTGCAGCACCAAGACCTCCCTCCGAGGCATCACATTGGATGGTAAGTTCTTCGTCAGGGTTGTAATACTTTAACACTGGAGCATTTGCGATTGTTTCCTTTATTCTACCATATGCCTCTTCATGCTGCACAGTCCATCTCCATTTGCAGTCTTTGTGCGTCAGCTGTCTCAGGGTTTCACACTGGTCTGAAAGATGTGCACAAAACTTTGAGAGGTAATTTACCATCCCTAGTAGCCTCTGAACTGCTTTTACATCTGTTGGTTTCTGCATTTGTGTTATTGCCCAGACCTTTTCTGGGTCTTCAATCCATCCGATGTCAGGAGGTGTCCAATGTAAGAGACTTCCCTCTGTCTCAGTTTGAACTTTTCAGCATTTAGCTTGATACCTTTCTCTCTGCATCGCGCTAGTAATGCTTTCCGTTTTTCATCATGGTCTCTCTCAGCCAATTCTTGTGTCTCTCTTGTCCTGTTACGAGCACATCATCAACAATGATTTATATTCCAGGCAGGCCCTCTAATGCAAGTGTGAGCTTCCTCTGAAAAATTTCAGGGGCTGGACTTATGCCCATGGGCATAATCAGCCATCGATACCTGCCGAATGAGGAGGAGAATGTGGTGAGATAGCTGGATTCTTCCTCCAGCTTGACGAGCCAGAATCCACTTTTCACATCGCACACAGTAAACACTTTGGCTTTTGACAGTTCAGGGAGTATGTCATAAATAGTTGGTAGTGGGAAATGACTGCGCTTTAATGCTCTGTTTAACGGATCTATACATACTCTGAGTTTGCCGCTAGGCTTCTGTACGACCACTATACTGCTGATCCAATCTGTACTCCTCTCTACTGGTGCAATAATTCCTCTCCTTTGAAGATCCTGCAGCTCTTCCTTCAAAGGTTTCATCATAGCCACTGGAACCCTTCTTTTTGGAAGCTGTTTTGGTTTTAGAGTGTTGTCAATCTCAATTTTGTACTCTCCCTCCAGACAGCCATCGCCCATGAATACATCAGTATATTCAGTCTTTATCTGCTGTAGTGACCACTGGCTGGCTGCAGGCTTTTCTGTGATGACTATACTGTCTATTGCAAGAATGTTCTCGTAATGCACTTTGATGAGCTTCATAGCTTCACTGGCTCTCTTCCCTATTAGGGGGACAGTGCAGTTGTTATCCACCACCTGGAATTCCAACCTGTACAGTTTGTGGTTTCTTGGGTTTCTGACTTTCAGTTTGCACTTTCCTTGTGGTCTCACTTTGCTCTTGTTGTACATTATTAGTACAGTCTTTGTATCCTCCAGTTTTATATCTGGGCTCAGCAGACTGATGGGAATCACATTACAACTTGCCCCACAGTCAATCTGAAAATTCACAAGGTTCTTTCCCAAAAGCATCCCTGCCATCAGCTGTGTTTTCTTTTTTACTGTCCTTCTCTTTTTTATTTACAGTTTCTGGATGTGCTACATCAACTGTAAGGATGTCTTCATACTCATCACTGTCCTGTTCAGTCACTTTGTTTACTGATTTATGATTTCCTTGTCTCAGCTGGGCTTTACATTTAACTGCAAAGTGATTTGTCTTTCCACACTTTTTACATCTCTTACCAAAAGCTGGGCATTTCTGTTTGTTCCTTTCATGCTCTTTACCTTGATTTCTCCAAAGTTGCATGTTTTAGCGAAAATTCGTAACTCCGTGACATAGTTATCGATCGACTGCTGAGCTCGACTGTGCAGTCGTGGCCTAATGGATAGAGAGTTGGACCTGTAACCCAAAGGTCGTGGGTTCGAGTCCCAGGTCTGGCAGGGATTGTGGGTGGGATTAGTGAATATCCAGCACTCTCTCCGCCTTCAATACCACGACTGAGGTGAGACCCTTGAGCAAGCCACCGTGCTCCCCGGGCGCCGCAGCAATGGCTGCCCACTGCTCCGGGTGTGTGTTCACTGTGTGTGTGGTTGATCACTTCTCACTGTGTGTGTGTGCACTTGGGTGGGTTAAATGCAGAGCACTAATTTCTAGTATGGGAAACCATACCTTGTCACTTCCTTTCCTCCCTGGCTTTTTTAGACGAATCGATAATGTTCTACTGTCTCGTTTATACTGGGATTACAGTGTTCAACAAACTTTGCAATAATGTTCGTTACCATTCGTGCATCCGTGGCTACATAACTCAGAGTTTCCAGCAGTTCGCAACCATTCTTGCCGATGAGATAGTAAAACTATTTGAGCTTCATCTTTTCCTCTGCGTCCGACATAGTCAGCTCCAAGTAGAGAGTAAACTGGTCCCTCCAGGATTTCCAGGACTTGGATGGATTGTCGGCATCCATGCACAACGGTAATGGGAGCTTTAATCCGTCCATCATGTAATGGTTTAGATGCAGCTCTCCGTCGTCTAATTCTTAACTTGTAAACTAAGAATCTAAAGCGCCCACACTGCCACCATGTTTTGTGTGTCTTTTTCTATTCAATAAAGACAGACAGCTGAGACTAACTTGACTTTTCTTTATAAACTTGTGAGTCCTACTCACACTTCACCTGAGCCTCTTTAACAACAAGTGTTACACTTTTTCCGGCCCCTCCTACAACAGGCATAAAACAATTGTTCTTATTGTTACAGACAAGTTGAACAGAAAAAGCTTTCCATTCAGCGAACGTTCCCGAGTTGGTATGGTATCTGTTAGTGTGCACTTAAGGTGTGAAGGAATCTATTTTGTGGCATTCTTCTTATTATTAATGGCCTATTGTAGCCTTTGGCATTTTATTATTATTAGAGGCCAAGCACAGAAGGTGCGAAGGCACCTGTTTTATCTGTTGACCTTCTTATTAGCCAGTGCTTTCTGTGGGCCAGGCAGGGCTAATAGCCTTGGACATGTAGCACTGAGGCTAGGTTGACCATAGGATTTCTATGTTGCCTAAAATATGTAGGATTTGGCTTTGTTTGCGTGTGCAGACCGATCGGTGTATGACCAATGTTTTAAAGATGCTCTGGAGGTACTTTGAATCAAAGCAATAGAGAGATCCTGGCCAGGAAGTGTCCTGGGAAAATGGCTTGTATAAAAATATTAAGAAAATTAATATATTAATAAAAAAAAAATATTGAAGGAGGCAGAGGGTAGAAAATTATGTATTTAATAATTTGTTGTCATGATCTATGTTTAATGTTCACGTGTTCTGCCATGTCTTTGTTTATATGTGCCATGCTCCTTTTGTATCCGCCCTTGCCCATGCATAGCGTTTCCTGCCCTTGTTTAGTTCATTGTGTTAATTAGTGTCCAGCTGTGTCTCGTCTATGTCTGTGTATTTTTAGTGCCTTAGTTCAAACCTTAGTTGTCGAATCATCAAGTGTTTTGCGTGTCTGCACTGCCTTGCCTTATGTACCTTGTCTACGTTTTTGATTAAAATAACCACAGTTTCGCAAGAATCCTCGACTCCGAGTCTTCATGCCAGAGTGCAGCATGACAGTACGATTCGACCAAACCAAAAGAATGGAGTGGGCGGCAAGCTTCCATGAACTGCTATGGTGGGACCTGCCATTCACTGATGAATTTTGTCAGCTGGCATGGGTGGCCAATCTCCCAGAGAAGGACATCGTCCAGTTTTTCCGGCTAGGGTCCCGGCGATACCTCATTGGGGATCTTCCAGAAAGCGCGGGACAAAACTGGCAAGATGTGGTACTCCAGTGCTTGAAGGACTACTTTGCCCAAGCTGAGCGCTGCTCTCTCACTCCCACACCGTCGGCAGAATGCCGACCTTCCCCACAGCCATAGCCCGAGTTCACGCTGCCAGCGCCACAGCCCGAGTTCACGCTGTCAGAGCCAGAGCCACAGCCCGAGTTCATGCTGACAGAGCTGCAGCCCGAGGTCACGCTGCAAGAGCCACAACCAGAGATCAGATTGCCAGAGATCACGGTAAGAAAGAAGTCTCATGGAATCCCACCCCTCCACCCACTGGAACCAGCATGGCCGGTGCATCTCTCGTCCTTACCTCTGTCCTCCGAAGCCATCACTGTGAGCCCTGTGCCCTCTTCTTCTTTGGTGCTCGTCAGTCCCCTAGCTTCACCGGGCTCGATCGTCCCTCCATTTCAGCCTTGGTTGATTGGAGTCTATCTCTCGCCTGGAGACTCCACTTCTATGGCTGTGCCTCGTCCCTCCGTTTCAGGGGCTCGGTCAGGCGCCTCCCTCCCTATGGCCTCGCCTTGGTCCTCTCTCGCTTCAGCTCCACCGTGGCCTTCCAGATCCCCTCATTCGTGACGGTCACCGGCACCACCCGTTCTGCCTTGGCCCTCCGGAGCCTTGCTGTCAGACTGGTTCTTCTGCCCCCTGTCTACGCCTACTGCTCTACCCTGCTTTCCAAAATGCCTGCCCCCCTCCCCCCTGGAGGATGGATTTAGGTGCAAGGACGCACCTTCCGGGAGAGGGAGGTGATGTCACGATCTGTGTTTAATGTTCATGTGTTCTGCTATGTCTTTGTTTATATGTGCCATGCTCCTTTTGTATCCGCCCTTGCCCATGTATAGTGTTTCCTGCCCTTGTTTAGTTCATTGTGTTTATTAGTGTCCAGCTGTGTTTCGAGAGAATCTTCGTCTCCGAGTCTTCATGCCAGAGTGCAGCATGACATTTGTATTAAAGTAAAAATCTATGTTAAATATGACTTTTCTAAGGAATTAGATAGGAAGCACTTTCAGTCTCTTTTTCATCATGTTTATATTCATATAAAAGCAAAAGAACTGAAATTTAATTATGTTTATCAGCACTGCACAAAAGTGAGAATACAGAATATCTTGTAGGTATCTGTTCAGCTTTGAAAGAGCAGAACTGTCAGTATTGACTGCGCTTATTTATCTCCTCCCCTCACTGTAGCAGCCTACTCTTGCCTACATTTCAGGAGCGGGGAGGCACATCTCAAACAAGCCTCTTATCTTCACTTGCTGAAACCTCAATGTGCCAGCACCATGTGATTATATGAAACAGGTATCAGTGGCTGTATTGTAAATGTGTTTCTCATAATATCTGTCATTTATCTTAATTAAACATTTATATATGAGGTCATTTTTCCCTTCCCCGTTTCACTTTTATACATGTATTTCACGATTCACCCTTACATATAATCTGATTAAGTAAATATTATGCATATTTTGGTGTACACCCAACACAACGTGGGAGTGAAAGACAGAAAGGAAACTATGAACATAAAGCAAGGAGAATATCAGATAGCCAAGGGGCAGAAGGGGTGGTAGGGGCTGGCCTGGAAGATAAGGTGCAGAAAGTGTCTAAACAAGATGTCAGAGTGGAACGTCTCAGGTATGTCAGCTGAAGACTGACGAATTGGGATCTCTCTAAAGTTTCAGAGTCTGATCCCCTTTGAGTGTTAACAAAATAAGCCAATAAGTGTTGACATGTGAGCCCTGCTTTGTGTAAGGTTCGTATGTCGAAAAGTGACGTGTTGAGGAGCATGTGTTTTGTCCAGAAGTATGCTGAGGTTAACCCTTATGGTGTACGCATTACGAACCGAACGATTCAGGAAAAAAAAAAGAGGATAAATAGTGTAAAATATAATGTTTTCAGTGCTATGCTCAAAAAGGCAGCACAAACATGGGACAGGCAACCCGCTGTCTGCCCCTCCCACCCCCAAACAGACGAAAACTAGAAACTCGCACATTACAATCTATCCCCGCGGCATTCAGGTAGGCATTTCCCTTTGCCAATTTTACAGTAGCCAAATACGTTGAATGGAATAATAAGCCAAGCACAGGTTCTGAAAAAATACTGTTTTACTGTCTTACCGTCACTTTCATCTGTTCACGGATCAGCACACACTGAAGTCACTCAATCAACAACACCTGTCACCCGCTCTCAATCACCGGACTATTAGACACCTGCGCACAATCAACCATTCACTATAAAGGATCGCTCAGCCATTCCCTCAATGGCTCAAAACTTATCTGCAGCTAAAACCATGTCCTGTTTGTTCCTCTCTGTTCAGAGATCGCTGGCTTGATGAAGCTTGGAAAGAACTCTTCCTTCTTCCCACAAAGAGACTGAGTATCCTTACCCTTTACTTACCTGAACGATATGTTTGTCTCACGCAGCTTCAGCAAACAGCACTTACCTGAAACACTCACCTGAGTTGAAGGATTACTTACCTGAAGACGTTAATGTTGATCTGCCACAACTCCTATGAACTATGTTTCTCCACGAAAGTTCCAGAAGTGAACCTGTTTGATTTAAAGAGACTTTATTATTACCTTTCACTGCTTTGATTCTGCTGAAGAAGATATTTGTGTTGACAATTAATAAACTCACCTGTTTTACTTACCTCTCTTGTTCCTGTCTTCACTGAGTGTTACAGAAGCTCAGCCCAGCAATGGATAATGGAACAAACAGAAGCTGCAGCGAGTCCTGATCCATACTCCGCATTTCTCCAGCTCTTACAAGAGTTACGCTCGACACCACCAGCTGCATCATGTCCCGTTGCCCGTCCTCACCCGTACTCCGGAGAACAAGCCGACTGTGAGGGGTTTTTACTTCAATGCTCATTGTACTTCGAAGCACAACCTCACAACTTTCCAACTGATCGAAGTAAAATTACATTAATCCTCACGTTACTCACGGGTAGAGCGCTCAAGTGGGCGGAAGCTCTCTGGACATCTGAAAGCCCTCATCTTGCCTCTTTACAGCTGTTTCTTCAACAGTTTCGGTTGGTCTTCGGACAACCAAGTTCCGCATTGACAGGTCATGAGGAGTTGCTCTAAATCTGTCAAGGAAAACAGCCGATCCAAGAGTACATTCTCAGCTTCCGCACTCTAGCGCTCTCGAGCAGTTGGAATGATGTCACCCTTCTGGCAGTTTTTTGCAGAGGTTTAAACACTAACATTCGCCAACAGATGGCTATTTATGAGGACAACGTGGGTCTGGATGCTTTTCTTAAGAGAGCTGTTACCGTATCCCAAAATTTATCAGCCTGTGAGTGTTCTAATGAGCTTTCAACCCCTTCCACATCTACAGAGGAACCCATGCAAACTGACAGTTACCGCTTAACGCCACGAGAACGCAGCAGGAGGATCCGAGGAGGACTATGTTTATACTGCAGTGCCTCATCTCACGACATACAGAATTGTCCAGTTAAACCAACCCAGCCTGCGGTGATTGTTGGAACTTTGCACCATAACATGAATCCTATCCCATTAATTGAAGCCAAGCTTATTACTGACACTCATTTTTTACCTGTTAAAGTATTAGTAGATTCAGGGGCAGCCAGTAACTTCATTTCAGCACAATGTTTTGAGATATTAAAGAAACCCCGAATCAAAAGTACAGTAACATACCGCATTCAAGGAAATCCTCTCAATAAACGTGCTATCAACACTTGCTCTGGTCCCCTTACACTTCAAATAGGATGTCTCCACAGGGAATCCATCACGTTCTTCATCTTACATGGAGCCACTGTGGATGTACTTCTGGGTAGACCCTGGCTGGAAAAACATAATCCTACCACACGATGGAAAACTGGTGAAATTCTAAAATGGAGTAAATTCTGTCATGACCACTGTCTGTCATCTCATCCTCAGCGACCCAACTTACCCTGTTTCTATACCTCGATTGAGAGTCCCGACGGAGATAGTTTGATGTTCCTCCAGAATACCAGGAATTCAAGGATGTATTCAGCAAGGAAGCAGCGACTGAATTACCTCCCCATAGACGTTGGGATTGCACAATAGATCTCATATCTCAAGCCACGCTACCTAAAGGGAAGGTATATCCACTCTCTCTCCCAGAACGAAAGGCTATGGAAAATTATGTGGAGGAGGCGCTAAAACAAGGATTCATTCGACCTTCAACATCCCCTGCAGCATCCAGTTTCTTTTTTGTGTCAAAGAAGGATGGAGGACTATGTCCTTGTATTGACTACCGGGCTCTAAATGACCAAACTGTTAAATTCACCTACCCATTACCACTCATTCCCGCCACCCTGGAAGAACTTCGTCAAGCCAAAGTATTCAGTAAGTTGGACTTACGCAGCGCATACAACTTCATTCGTATTAAGAGAGGAGATGAGTGGAAGACCGCTTTTGTCACCCCTAGCGGCCACTATGAATATCGGGTGATGCCGTATGGGCTAGCCAACTCACCTTCGGTATTCCAAAATTTCATGAATGAGATATTCAGAGACATGATCCACCACTTCGTAGTGATCTATATCGATGATATCTTAATCTACTCCAATGATCTCTCTACCCATATATCTCATGTGAAACAGGTCCTCCAACGCCTTCAGGATCTGCAGCTGTATCTGAAAGGGGAGAAGTGTGAATTTCACCTAACCAGAGTCCAGTTCCTGGGATATTACATCACTCCCGAAGGTATTGAGATGGACAACCAGAAGGTGGCGGCAGTTCAAGAGTGGTCTACTCCAACCACAGTTAAGGAACTCCAACGCTTCCTTGGGTTTGCAAATTTCTACAGGATATTTATTAAGAACTATAGCAAAATAACCTCTGTACTCACTTCTCTCCTCAAAGGAGCTAAGAAATCCATTACCTGGAACCCGGAGGCACAAGAGGCTTTTACCCAACTCTAAAAGGCCTTCTGCACCGCTCCCATTCTCTGCCATCCAAACCCAGATCTACCCTTTGTGGTAGAAGTAGACGCAGCCACCACTGGAGTGGGCGCAACCTTATCACAACGCCATGGTAAACCTGCACGACTACATCCTTGTGCATACTTCTCCAAGAAGTTGTCTGCAGCGGAACAGAATTATGATGTAGGAAACCGTGAGTTTCTGGCAATTAAATTGGCACTAGAGGAATGGCGCCATTGGTTGGAGGGGGCACAATTCCCTTTTACAGTACTGACCGATCACAAAAACTTACAGTACTTGAGGGATGCTCGTCGCCTTAATCCTCGTCAAGCGAGATGGGCCCTGTTCTTTACCAGGTTCAATTTCAAGATCACATATGTACCTGGCACCAAGAACACTAAGGCGGACACTCTTTCCCGCATGCACCAACCTGATCCGGTGACCGAAGATCCTGAACCAATCCTGCCCCATTCCACTTTCCCTGCACATATCCAATGGGCCATAAACGATCAGATCCAACAAGCCAACACTCAAGAACCTGCACCTCCAGGAGTACCGGCTAATAAAAGGTATGTCCCTATTCCATTTTGTCAATAAATCCTTGAATCTATACATATCTCTCCAGGGTCCGGACATCCAGGGGTAAAGCGTACCCTTTCACTCCTCCGCAACCAGTACTGGTGGCCAGAGATGATCAGGGATGTAAACAGATATGTTCGAGTTTGCTCAGTCTGGGCCATCACAACAACTCCACGTCGTCTCCCAGAGGGTAATCTGATGCCTTTAAACATTCCAGAAAGACCATGGTCACACCTCGGAATAGACTTTGCTACAGACTTACCCGATTCTGATGGTTACACCACCATCCTGGTGGTAGTAGACAGATTTTCAAAGTCCTGCAAACTGCTCCCATTACCTGGTTTACCCAATGCAATGAAAACTGCTCAATTACTCTTCTCTCAAGATTTCAGGCACTTTGGGATACCCGAGGATATCATGTCGGACCATGGAACGCAGTTTACTTCCCGAGTCTGGAAAGAATTCTTCCATTTACTTGGAGTGTCGGTTAGCTTATCTTCTGGATACCATCCTCAGATGATTGGGCAGACTGAGCGAAAAATCCAAGAAATCTGCGCTCGTACTGCCATACACATCCTGAATCCTGGAGCCAATACTTACCATGGGCAGAGTACTCCCAGAATTCTTTAAGACAAGAGACTACAGGCCTAACTCCATTTCGATGTGTTTTAGGGTACCAACCACCTCTGTTCCCATGGAATGACGAACCTTCATCTGTTCCCGCTGTGGATTTCTGGTTCAGAGAGAGTGACAGGGCATGGAATTCTGCACACGTTCACCTACAACATGCTGTAAGGAGACACACAAGATTGGCGGATGCTCGCAGATCACCAACACCTGTTTATCAACCTGGCGAAAGAGTGTGGCTTTCTACCCGGGATATCAATCTCCGTACTAAATGCCGTAAATTAAGTCCAAAATACATTGGACCCTTTCCCATTACAAGGCAGATCAACAAAGTAACTTACGAGTTACAACTCCCCCACAATACAGGATTGCACCTTCCTTTCACGTCTCCTTACTTAAACGTTACATTGATCCTCTGTTTCCTCCCTCCACAGACCACCCGGAACCCCCTCCTCCACCCAAAGTCGAACCGGACGACTCCATCTACAGGGTTTA
This sequence comes from Enteromius paludinosus, assembly GCA_032361165.1. NCBI lineage: Eukaryota > Metazoa > Chordata > Actinopteri > Cypriniformes > Cyprinidae > Enteromius > Enteromius paludinosus. Next base: position 17,329,970 of record JAUMHQ010000078.1, on the reverse strand, counting down.
AACCATCCTCGACTCCCGGCGGTGGAATGGGCGGCTCCAATATCTGATTGACTGGGAGGATTGCTCTCGCTTCTGTAGCCTCTGCTGTTACAGGCAACCATGATCTGATTTGGTTTTTAAACTGCGTTGAAAATAAAGATGTGAATGTGAACATGTATGTGAACGGCCCCTAAGCTTTTGGAGACACATACACCACAAAATTAAATTGTGGATCTCTACCCTGTGGTCTTCTCTCATGCAGATTGTCCCACAGGAAGAAACGGCACCCTGGATGTCAGTGGAAGGACGCTCAGCTTTCACGATTTGAAACGGCTCAAATCTACTTTTTATTACATTTTAATTAATCAATAAATACCATCCAAGACTTACTTTTCCAAGACATACTTTATGTTAGGTTTAATAAAAAAAAATGTGAAAAAAATTTTTTTTTACTGTATCGAAACATACCAAACCGTGACACTACTGTATCGTATCGAACCGAACTGTGGAACTCCAGCGCCAAGCAAACTCTCTGTGTTTCCTGTATCTGTTTTCATACCCGGACTTTCTCAATTAACTCAAGTCTCCGCTCCTTGTGTTTGTTACCATAGTGTCCCATTCATGTCTCCGCCCCCCCTTGTCTGTTACCATAGTGTTTCATTCCTGTCTCCGCCCCACAGTCTAATTATCAGGTGCATTTAAATCCCAGTCTGTCTCTGTCTTATCACGGTTCATTGTACTCTCTTGGAGTGTTTTCCCCGTTCCCACTTCCTGGTGTTCTCGGATCTGGATTATTGTTATCACCCTCTACTGTTCATGGACTATTGCTCTCGCCTCTCCCTTCTGGATATTGTTTGCTCCTCGATCGACTCTCGCTATGGAACATTCTCTTGCCTCTCCCTGGATGTGTATGTTCGCTGATGACCCTGTCTGTCTATTCTCCATGTTTTCTTAATAAATACAGTCTGCGCTTGAATCCACATGACTCCCCACCTCCATATCATAACAGAATAAACCGCCTTGGAGGATTCCGTGGCTGTTTGGTCTCACGTGAGTTTAAAGACTATTCAGCGCCTCACTGGCAGGATTATTCACCAGTTTCGTTGTCACATCTGTGTACACTGTGTCAATACAGACGCGATCTGGAGGACTATGTGGAGGAATTCATTGCTCTCAGCCACATCGTGAGAGCAGAGGAGGCCTTAGTTAAAGATTGTTTTTTGTCTGGTCTGGATCCAGATATCCTTTATGTGCTACCCAAAGACGATCCTGAACTTTCCTGGACTTTAGAGCAGCTTATTGACTTTATTGTGTTGTGGTTCCTTTTTCACCATCAAAGAGGCAGAGGAGGACGTTTACGCACGGATCTCGTCTTGCCATCCGGCGAACACCACTGCCACACAAAATGGCCGCCACACCTGAGCCTGTGCACGAAATGGCTGCCGACGCGGAGCCTATGCATTGGTCACCAGCTACCACGGACGTCACCTATGGTTTCCCGATGCCGTGAGTATTGTGTTTGGAGACAAAAGCACAAAGGGCTGATAACATGCATCACAGATCCTCAAGTAATGACTGGTAAAATGCCTGGAGTTGTTACCATCTCTCACAGAGTCAATGTTAAGACTGTTCCACTGTCCACAGTGTTGCCAGTTAGCTCCCCCTAGTAACCTGATTTTGCCTAGTACCAAATTTCTTGAGCCTGAAATCTCTCTGGCATCCCCTAGAGGTTTAGCTCAACCCTGTACCAAGTTTCCCGAGCCTGTATGCTCTCTAGCACCCTCAGGTAATCTAGATTTACCATGTATTGAGTCTTCCGAGCCTGTTCGCTCTTTAACGCCCCCTAGTGGCTTAGCTCAGCCTTGTATTGAGTCCCCCGAGCCTGTTTGCTCCCTAGCTCCCCCTAGTGATCATTCTCTGTTTTGCACTAAGCTTCTCAAACTTGTTTACCGTTTAGGACCCCTTAGTGGTTCCACTCAGCCTTTTATCGTGTCTCTCGAACCTGTTTGCTCATTAGCGGCCCCTAGTGATCTAGTGTTGCCCTGTCCGAGGTCTTCGAGCCTGTCAGTTCTCTAACATCCTCTGGTGATCTAGTTCTGCCTCGCACTGAGCTTCTTGAGCCTGTTGGTAATTCAGCACCCCTTGGCGATTTGGCTGTGCCCCGTAGCGAATTACCCAAGCCAGCTAGCTCCATAGTACCCCTTCTTGGATTAGCTATGCCCAGCACAGAACTTCTCGAGCCTAGCTGTTCTTTTGCACCCTCTAGTGATCAGGTTTTACCCTGTACAGAGTTTCCTGAACCCGTCAGTACTACAGAACCCCCTTGTGCTCCAGCTGCAAATTAGACTGAATCCCTGGAGCTTGTCGGCTCATCAGAACCCCCTTGTGCTCAAGCTCCACCCTGGACTTAACCCCTGGAGCCTGTCTGTTCCTCAGAACCCCCTTGTGCTCAAGCTCTGCCCTGGACTGAACCCCTGGAGCCTTTTTACACCCTTGAACCCATTCTGGACATTGACCTGCCCTGGCCCGAGCCTCCTGAGTCCATAGAGGATTTTGATCTGCCTTGGCCCAAACCACCCAAGTTACCAGAACCCAGAAGTGACCTAAAGCCGTTAGAGGTTCTTCCAGTGCCTGCACAACCTCAGCGGTGCACTGCCGACCTTTCTGAGGCCCCGCTGCTGGCTGCACCCCCTCTAGAGCTCGGTCTCTTGTCTCTGCTCTGTCTGGTCCTGACCATGGAAGGTCCGCCAGTGGCTGCACTATCCCCTATGATGTCAACCTCAGTTGTGGATTCGCTAGGGGTCCCGCTGGTGGCTGCAAGCCTCCAAGTTGGTCAGTAGGACCCGTTATGAACCTGACTCCCTGCTCTGTGCTGGCTGTGGAGGCCTTTGGATTATTGTCGGTCACCAAATCGGCCACGGAGGCCAATAACCCGTTGTCCTATCCCAAGCCTCTACTTGAAAATTTCGAACTGCTACCATGCTCAAACCAGCCCCGAAGGCCATGGATCCTGTGTCCTGCCCCGAATCAGTCCTTGAGGCTCTAGAACCGGGTCCCTGCCCCGAACCGGCCATGGAGGTCGTTAGTCCTTTGCCTGGCCCCAAGTCTGTCCTTGAGCCCTCTGAACTGTTACCCTACTCGGAATTGGCCATGGAGGCCTTCGAAATGTTGTCTTGCCCTAAGCCTGCCACAGAAATCATTGCACCTTTACACAGCACCGAACCTGACCCTGGTCCTGTCACCCTCTCACCTGAACCTGCTCTGGCTGCCAGGACCCCTCTTCTCGAACCAGTTGCAGGTATGAACTCGGCCAAAGAGGCCACCAGTAATCTGTTTGTGCTCCTTTATCCAGTTCAGTTTCCTGCTCCGCCCTGGTGGGCACTCTTACTGCCTGGTTCGCCCTGGAAGGACTCTCAACTGTCTGGTCTGTTCTGGTGGACGTCTCCCTCGTTTGATCCACCCTGGTGGGCTCCTTCACTGTCTGGTCTGCCCTGGAGGGTATCCTCACTACCTGGCTCGTCCTGGAGGGACTCCTCAGTGTCCGGTCGGCCCAGGTGGGCGTTTTCACCATCTGCACCATTATAAATTGTTATAAATCAAGAACAAGGCATTTACAGCTGTATATAAACTGCTTGCTAATGACTATTAATGTTGGAACAGTGCTGTCTAAGTCTGTAGAAGTGTGACTGTTTTGAGACTTTCATGTTTCTTCCCCTGCCATTCCTGTACAATTAGCATTTTAATTCATAAATGTGATCTAACAAAGATAAAGGCCATATTTTAACCATTTATCCTGTTATATTGCTTGTGACTGGGATGAAGATAACCTCTGAGTAGTTTAACATCATATTTTACAAAACATCAACAACACTTTCACAACGGTTGCTTATTTATCCTAACAAAGCAAGTCCTGCAAGTGTAAATATTTATCATATACTTTTTTGTTGTTGTTTTGTTTGTTTGTTGTTTTCAAAAACATAATTGTTCTATTTCTTATTATAAGCAAGTAAAGATGGAGATTATTGTTGTTGTTTTGTTTTTGTTTTCTTGGCATAGAGGAAGTATTACCTTAGTAAACAGAAGCACTATTACCCCAAGTGTGCACTAAAGAGCAAGAAGTGTATTTATAATAATTTCAAACAAAATGCAAGTTGAATTAAACAAATGAGGTTTAAGCAAATTAGGTGGCAATCTCAAATTAGCTGAACCTATGATATAGGACATCATGATACGAAACACTGAGTTGAAGAATTACTCTTAGGCTCTGGCTTTCATCACACTAGCTCTCTGGAGAATATTTGTAATTAGCATCATTTGCTGAATAGTTCAGGTTAATTAGAATATGTAATTGAATAGCTTAGATGACTATATTATAATCAAATTAGCTTTAGCACATGAATGGCTGTTTGCGGCAGACTGCCGGACTCCTCCACGCAGACACATCATGGAAAACTTTCACAATACAACACTCTTCTATATTTAATGGTCCATTTGAACTATGCTATCAACATTTGATTATTCTTCATTCAAGAAAAAAAAGAAAAGAAAAAAAAGCCTACATAGCAGTGACAATAAGTGGGGAAGTGCCCATAAAGACAGAGCTCAAATTCCCATGTGGCAACTGAAAAGATTAGCTTGTGCACCATGAAGCTGGAGGAAGAGAAGAAGATGAGACCCTTGAGAAAATGCATAGATCTAATTATTTCACTTATTTGTCATTTAGAAGCACAAAAAAAATGTGATTGTGTATCAGTGTTAATATGTTCAGTTATGCAGACATGTACATATGTGGGTAATTTACAAATAGCCAGTAAAATGCCTTTTTTGTAAAAGACCATTTTTGAAGAAGAAATGTATATATTTATGTAGTGTAAAGTCTAATCTTTGAGAAATTATAAAGGGTCACTAACTTTGTTGATTCTTCCATTGTTTTTTTGTTTTTTTACAAAATTTTTTCTAAACTGTACCATAAATGTGTCCTATGGTATATCATAGCAAAAAACAAAACTCTTATATTATATACATATATAATAACGTGAGATAGATATATTTATTTTTATTGTTAAACACTTATTTTCACATGCTGTTCTTTACTTATTATGACATTATAATCACCATTTTTTCCCCCTCTTTCCTCTCTTCCACTGATTTCTCTCCGCAAATTCTTTCAGTTTCAAAAACATTGTATCGAATTTTAGCTTAATAAAATTCTTTAAGCATTGCTTATTTTCATGAAACTTTACAACACATTTTCTTTAAAAACATCAAAAAATTTTTTTATTAATGTAGTTAGTGAATTTAAGAACACTGTAAATGTAAAATATCTTATTTTATTCTTTAAAATGTTTTTAAAAGAGATCTTGTCCTCTGATGTGACATCTTTGTCCTTTTGTGTGAAAGTACAGGTGCCACACCAGAGGACATTTTCTGTTACACCAAATAGGACATTTCAGTCAGTCAATTATTGACCTTGCTATTTTAAGCTAACCTGTCATTTAGGGATGTCACACCAAAACACAACAAAATGTAACACTTTTGTATTGGTTCCAAAAAAGTTGAGTATTCTAACAATTCTTGACCATGTGCATGTCATGGGCTTGACCATGGCCTTGTTACGTTCCTGTCTGTTTTAATTTCTTGTTTAACTATCTTCCTGTTTTCATTTAGTTTGAGTCCCTCGTGTATGTCCTTATTTTGTGTTTCCAGTGTTTACGTGATTATTAGTTAATGTGTTTCCAGCTGTCCTTCTTGTAAACATATTGTATGTGAATTTTATATATTATTAGGTTTCTATCGGTCTTTAGTTTCGTTGTTCATTGTTTTGATTCCGTTTTCTTGTCTTCCTGTTTTGGTTTCTTTCCCACGTGTATGCCCATGTTTAGATGTTACTGTGTTTCTATGATTCTTAGTTAATCAGTTTCGTCCTGTGTTTCCCAGCTGTCCTGAGTTTTTCCCTCATTATGTTTAGTACTTAATGTCTGTGTTTTCTAGTCTCCGTCATCAGTCAATGTTAATTTTAGCTGTATTTTGTTACTCTCCGTGTTGATGTTAGTTTCTAGTTTTGATCATTAAAAGACTTATCTGTTTGCTACTCCTCGACTCTTGTGATCTCCTGTATATATATATATATATATATATATGAAAAATATAATATAAATAACTGTTATAATCATATATTATAACTTTCATTAGTACATCATTAACAAACGGTATGTAATGCTAAACAGACATCATTGCATTATTAATAATAATTAAAACATATCTAGAAATGTTAAATAAAGGGACTGTTAATGTTTAGTAATAAATGTATTGAAAATTACTAAATAATTAACATTTCATGTAAATTTTTCATTAATCTCTTAATTCATGTGATGAACATCTTTTCAAAATGATACAAATTATTTTAAAACACATTATACAATGATTAAAAGCTTTTGTTAATGCACAACACTACTGCTTTTCCGCTTCTGAGGTGTAATACAGGTAGGTTTAAGAAAAGGGAATAGATCTGTGGTATGGGTAGGTTTAAGGGTTAGGTAAGGGGTCAACAGTGTACAAGGGTCAATTGTATTACCATAAGGGAACACAATTCAATCTGTTTATGTTGTTTTGATTAATGATAAATGAAGTATTTTCTTAGAATGTTTCCCCCTCCTATATGGTTCAAGGAATATTCTGTTTAATCATATGCAAATATACTAATATTATAGTATCATTTAATGTTTGTTAATAATATAGTAATAAAGCTATTAACCAATATAAACCATCAAAATAAATTTAAGATTTTTTTTTTTTTTTTTTTTTTAAAGTTTAATGAAATTTGTAAGCATTTTAATTTAGATCAAATAATGATATGTTAATCATTTGTTAATGCAAAATAATTTTGTTAGTTAACATTAACAAAAAACATCTCATATGTGAATACATATTAAGTAATGATTTGTTGAACATTATACCATGGTTGTTAAAGATTTATTAATTAAGTTATTATAAACTTTTACCCAAATGTATACCAAAATGTAACATATTGCTGTTGCTGCTTCCACTAAAGAAACTAAAGCAGGAAATAGAAAAGCAGAATTTGCTGTTTGACTGCTGCAGTCCCATGAGTGTGGGAGACATTTAGGACATTGTAGGCCATGTGAAAATCGCTCAGCTGTGTCTTTGATAGAGTATGTCAGTCCAATCAGCCTGGGCGGCTGAGCCTGATTGGTTCTGCCAGTGCTGAGGGTACTCTAAGGAAGGCTTGATATTACTTTACAACCATCCGACAGCCATAGCAGGTACAGGCCCAGTCGTCCTGATTCACAAAGAAAGCTCCAAAACACAAGCACACCATGTTTTTTTGTCATGTATATATCTACAACATGTATGTTGTCAGTTTTCCTCATTGAGAGAGACACTTTTTCTTCTATTTTCTTTCTTTAGTTGATTTACTTCTGTACTTTAGAAAGTGACTTGCCTAAAAAAGTGAAATATAATCACTTTCTAATTTATTGTTTCTTCAATTAGTTCAGTCCCTGAGGCAGCATAGAAGCACTAAACTATGATGCCCCTTTCATCATCTTTCACAGATGGGAAGAGGTTTAATGTGAGTATCTGGAGAAGGGGGCTTGGTCAAGCGTTGACAGTGGGGCAGTAGGGTGACAGGAAATTAATGGTAAGGGGGCATGACAATTTAAACATTTCTAGTGAGAATATCTCTGTAAATACATTAATTAGGGGTTTGTGCGCATAGCGCTGAAACTCCATTGTAAATGTAAGGATTTTTTTATTAGAGGTTCTAGCGCATAGCGCTGAAACCCTATTGTAATCTTTATAACCCTGAAGTCGAGAACAAATTAAATAGTTTATGACAAAGGCTATAACTTGTGAACGAAATTAGATATTTTCACCAAACTCGGTACTGTCATGAATAGAGAGTATGTGAAGCGTGCGAGTTCAGGTGCAAAGTGATTTATTAAAGCTCAGGGTCAGAATAGC
>JAUMHQ010000078.1:17271556-17293034 GCA_032361165.1 Enteromius paludinosus | reverse complement strand
TAGTCATTATGAATTGCAAAAAAAAAAAAAAAAAAAAAATATGTATATATTTTGTATATTTTAATATATTTAGTTTTTAGCATTTTCCTTCCATTAAGAAGATGAAACAAAAAAAATTAGAAGACATAACATTTATTGCTTCCAAGTGCATTTTCCGCTGTTAAAAGCCAAGCGTGCCTCTCCTCGAGAGACTGGTCTCTTCCCTGTACATGCACGCTGGTGTCCTTGTGGGTCCAGGAAGGGAGCGGAGGGAGAGCGAGATGCTGGACGTCAGAGACGCGAGCCACCCGAGATAAGTGCCGTCAGAACGCGAGCCGCCAGGAGGGTAAGCCGCCAAAGACGAAAGAAGCGAGAGGTGTGAGCCGCCGAAGATGAACGCAGCTGTACTACCAACAGACTCTTCCCTGGATCCTTATCCCTCGAACACTCCCTGACCTTCACGTCCCAGGACCACAACGAGGACACCAGTTCCCCTTTTGTTTTGGACACCTTCTTTTGATTATTTTGTTAGTAAATGGGGTGCTGTGTGTACATTAATGAGGAAAAAAAAATTTACTTGATAATGATTTGAGCAAATGGCTGCAACAAAGAGGGAAAAATTTAAGGGGGTCTGAATACTTTCCGTACCCGCTGCATGTGCGTGTATATATGTATGTGCATTTGAATGCATGAATGCATCCAGATCACATTGGTATGAACTGATAACATGGATAATAATGTTAAATCGCAATGTTTTATGTTTTTCAGCTGTACTCACTGAATGAATACAAGCCACCGATCTCCAAAGCAAAGATGACCCAGATTACAAAATCAGCCATTAAAGCTATAAAGGTAAGTTTAATAACGAGGTAACACAGCTTTACAACAGTTTGTTTGGCGGCCCTCAGCTTATTACTCAATTCCCATTTATTATCCCCAACACATTTGAAATTATGGCTCAAGCAGTGCACAACCCAATAATGGCATTAGTGGTTAATTTCCAAAAGATGTAGCTATAGTTCAGTCTAAAATATAATAAATGGATATGAATTACTTATGAAACGATAACTCTTTAAATTGTGCAAGCTGAGTCTGTCAAAGGGTGGACATTCAACTGACCTCTTTTAACCAGGGTGAATCTTTAGTAGTTTGCTTTACTACAGAGAATGCAGTTATGTTCGAACTCAAAATTGATAATTACATATAAATAAACATTAAATGCGTGCGTGTCTGTATGAAGGATGTAGCTATGGTTTCAGTGACTCATTTGATAATGAAAATAGGCACAAATTACATAATTTGGTATAATTACATAATAAAGTATGCAATGATATTTTTGTCAAACTTTTTAGAGAATAACTGAAAACATATTTTATTGTGGTATACCGTTATCGTGATATAAAATAATCCATATCGTGATATATGATTTTTCTGTATCGCCCAGCACTAGTTTAAGCCAACACTGTGTTGAGGTCACAGTTTGTTATGTGATAAAGACTGTATACATAATACAGCTAGGATTGGGACGAAATCAGCTGATTCAACACTGAATTATTAGTATAATAGATTATTGTGATAATATAGCTATTGCGATTTTAGATATTACAATTTTTTGTGATTTGTTTGCTTATTAAAGACTAGAAAGAGACCGTATATGATGAGTCATATTAGCAAAAACAAAGCATCACGTGTTTCTGAACTTATATCTCAGTAGCATACACATACAAGTGTTTTTTTTTTTTTTTTTTTTTTTTTTTTTACTACTTTGAATCATGAAACGTTCAAGTGCCAAAACCCTGAATCTGCACATGAATATAATAGTCAAAGTTCAACAAAACGAGCAGAAAAATAATCTCTGAAACAAGCGTTATGTTCGTTGCGTAGCGCTTTAGTCATGTTTTCCCCAGCAGTGTAAATTTCAGAGAGTTTCCACGCTTGGGATTCAAAACGTGAAGGTGCAGAAAGAATTGTCGAAGGGTTTGATCCTCTGCCTCTGTCATGCTTTTGCTTTCTCACGCTGGATCATTGCAGAGCGAACGTTGTATGAAGTCATCAAAGCACCGCGAGAGAGAAGATGGCTCTGCATGCTTTCGATTCGCTCTCGTCTTACTTTGATGTCATGCACCAGTTGGTATAACAGTGCTGCTTCCAGACGAACACACCTATACATTTCTCCCTCTGTTGGATTAAAAGCAGTAACTTCTCCCCACCGTCTCAAAAAAAATAAATAAATAGAAATCAATTCTGAGATGAACCAAGTTTTTTTATTTTTTATATATATATATATATATATATATATATATATATATAATTTGATGGAAGTGAAATGAAACTGTCCTCACTTCCTCCTCTCTGCAGTGCACTACACCCCGCTTGTGCAGCGCTTTTCAAAACTGTGGTGAAAACTAACCGTTGCTGAAACATGGGATTTCCTGATCCTTTAATACACATAGTTGAGGTGTTTTCGCTAGCTCATGTCCACGTGAGCATATTTAGTTGACATTCTACACTTAACACAAGTAATGATATTTGTGAACTGTAACTGAGGTTATAATATATAATGGGTTTAAAAAATTAAATGCCTATTTGGGATGTTTTTTATAGGACTGTAATGGGTCTGTTCTAGGGCTGTAACGATACACGATATGAAACCGAAATCACGACACTCAGATCCTTGGTCCTGTGTCGCGGTGTGATGAGGAAGCATCGCGACACACCCCGGCCGTGACTACCTTGAATTGCTCGCAGATGAAATATCACGCACGCGGTTTTGCAATGAGCTCGCGGCTCCCATTTCTTTGCGTGTAGATCTGTTTTCCTCTGGCGTATGTGATTTACCGCGCGCCAGCATCAGTGTTGCGCTCGCGTATTACTGGCATAGATTTGCCGCCATAGATATGGGACCATTTTCGGTTGTCGATAACGAGGGGTTCAAGTATTTACTCGGTGTGCTCGAGCCCCGTTATCTATTACCAAGCCAGGGCGCAAATTGTTTTAAAAATCGTTTTTTTTCTCCCACCCCTCACGGAAAAAAAACGTGATACGAACCGAATCGTGAACCGAAAGCATAGCATGTTGAAAAGAGTATGCCAAAAATACTCAAATGGTCTACTATTTTAGGTAGATTTCCTAATTTTCCTAATCCTAAGCCACCCCAAACTATAGGCCCAAAGACATGCAGGTTAGATTATTAAAGATTGTAAATCATCTTGTGTGCATGGATTAACTGGTTCTTGCCGTGAATGGAGCATAGATGCTTGAATGGCATTAAGAAAACAAACGTATGTGAGTTAAGGACAGATGGCTGACAAGGTGTTGGAGGAGGTAGTGTAAAAGCATATTTGGCAGATTTTTTATGTTTAATGTAAGTGAGTTTGTCTTTGTTTTATCTGTGTAATTTCCATTTTTATATCGCACATTACCACGAAAAACAGGTATATGAATAAGTGTAGCATGGCATGATTTAAGAACCAGGTATATAGTGATGCTGTTTTCGAGGAGCGTACTGTATCAGGGGTGCACTGGTACCATTTTTTCAGAATCATTTGGATGTTGTTGTTTTTTTTTTGTCGATTTATGCTAATAACTGTCATGATTTTACTGCAAGACCTTTACTAAACTGATACAGGTGATACAAAAAGGCACAAATGAGACATTTGGGTTGAGAACTTTTGTCCATTCATGCAACACTTGGCCCTCCCGCCGAAGTCATGTAGGAAAGAGGGAAGGCTCTTGATGAAATGTTGGTAATATTAAAGAGATCAATAACGAATTTAAAGTAGTGTTTTTCGTTAAATAAAGCTATGAGAAATATTTGTTGACGACTGTTTTTCAAAAAAAGGCATAAATAAAAAAAATCTCTCTGTACCCTAAATTTCTCTGTCTCTAATAAAAAGAGGAGAAATGCAGACCTCCACCAGCATTTATGCTTAAGTCTGCCAGATATTAGTAGTTTAAATCCCCTTAAATAGGCACATTTTCTTTGCAAACTAGCAACTGTCCGCTCTCAGACCACAGAAACTTTTGACAGACATACAAGGAGGAGTTCAGTGATCTCTGCTGAAGTGAAAGCGTCCTGCAGCTAATTAAAGGAATAGTTCACCCAAAAATGAAAATTCAGTCATCATTTACTAACCCTCAAGTAGATCCAAGTAGGAATACCATGGAAGTCGATGGTGACCCACAACAGCCTGGATACAAACTTTCTACAAAATATCTTCTTCTCGAGTGTGAGTACACGACAGATTTTTCATTTTTGGGTGAACTATTCCTTTAATGTTCCTTCCCATGGTTGTTGATTGCTAAGGCTAAATCTGCCATTGAACGGTGTCAGTGATAAACTGTAATAAATCCAAACATAAAGTTGTTTTGGTAATGAGGTTGCTGAATGAATGCGCTTTTGCAACATCTGTGCCACACTACAAAGACTTTTTTTTTTATTCTTGTTTTAAGAACAGGAAAGAAATATTACTAAATGTTTTAGTTTTTGAAAGAAGTTTGTCAACTAAGGCTTGATTACAATTATTCAGAGCGATACATCTAGAACTAAATATTTTTTCTGAGCTTTCAGTAATGTTTTTCTTTAAGACATATGAAAGTGGAGGCAAGCGTTAATAAGAAAATTTGAAAACCCGTATTTTATCATTTGCAGTGTCCTCTTTGTTTTTCACTCATTCTGGCAAAAGCTGAATACAGGTCATGTGTGTCAGTTTTCTAACTGCGTTAATATCTCTCACTTGTTGGTGCTTTTGCGACATTGCCGTTGTTGCATATTTGGTATGTTGAACTCCTAATGTCTTGTTTGTTCTTCTGTGAATAACACCTCTTTCCCCTTCCCTCAGCAGCTCTCCCAGCTCCCCCAAAGCACTGAAAGTGAAGCAGGAGGATGGGGCGAGAGAGAGTTTCAAAGAGATAAGGGAACCCCTAACCAGCTTAGGTAGGAGATGGGCTGTTTCAAAAGGAGGATGGAAGAAGCCGCATAAGACATGACTCAAACGCTCTTTTAATACAGGCAGAAGTGTAGGGGGGGCCCTTATGGTCCCCTGGGTTCACTGCTTCACAACTGTGTTTATTAATTGCGGGTGTGGACCGATGCTGTTTAAAGAGTTTTTTTTAATGGCCATGCTTAGTTTTATTTCCGCAGGTGTTAATCTTGGTATCGCGTCACTGTTTTGACATCTTTTGACTAACTTGAGTTTGTTGGGAGATTTTACACTTTAGTTTGATCGTTTAGGCTGTTAGTGAGAGATGTAGTCCGTGAGCATGGCGTGTCTCTGAGGAAGATGTGTTGGTTGTCATCTTGAACATCAACTTTAAACAATTCCCCCTGAAGTATTGAAAAACAAGGTCTGTTTGTTACGCATTATATTCAGATTTTCTTTATCAGCCAGTATCGGGATTTAAATGATCCAACATCTGAATTAAATGTTCAGTATCCGTCTAATAACCGAATCCAGTATCGTCAGGGCATGTGTTAAGCATGTATTTATGCTTCCTTTTTTAAGATTTGACCTTATTTTAAGTGAACTTTCTTCTTCTTTTTCAATTAGTGCATTTTAGAAAAATGTCATCTATGTTGGGCTTCATCAGTAATTATTAGACAACAATTTAGGCCTATGTGACTAGAAGGTGATGGTCTGTTAACTACACTACAGTTACTTGGAGCGCACAAACCGAAGAGTAACAAAGATGATAAAGTAAGGAAATCAAGTCTGGAGAAACCAGTGAGGAGCGTTTGCATTCTATTGTAGCGTTATTCAGCGGTATGTTTGCGCTAAAGAGGGTTTTGTGTGCCACACAATTGTATCACAAGTATGACATGTGTTATACACATCAGATTTCTTTTAATTGATCAACATAAAAATATACAGTTTTGTCACAGTTATCTCAGGAAAGATATTCAGTGTCGAAACGCATGATAGTCGTCTAGAAAAACTCAAAGGGTGTTAGTTATATTGTATTATATTTGAATAAATCCATCATGAAAATGATTTGACAGTATGTAGTTCTATGTGCAGGTTAGATTGTTTACATATCTCTTCAACAAATGGCTGATATGGCTTCTTTTATAGTTTACAGCATTAGTTTTGCTTGGAAAGAATATTACATCAACGGTACTGTGCGGAACTGATTGCATCTATGCAATTGAGTCTTAATCAAATTGAGTTGCATTCCAAGTTTGTTGGCTGAAATCTTATTGAATACCCAGTTTTACTTGAGGCTAGCCTGTGTTTACCAGTGTTGCCTACTTTTTCCAATGGAAAGTAGCTAAAGCCAGCTTGAAAAGTCGCTAGATGATGTCATACGTCAATTTGCATGTTCATTACGTCAGTGCGTCATTTTATCTTGCTTCTCTGTAGTCACATAATGTCATTTTAATGCACCCAAATTCTTAATATAACTGATATATTTATAAATATAACTTTCCACTGATATATTTAATGGTTTCTGTTGTCAGAAAAACAAGGGATATGAAATGATGATTGAAATGCACCCCATTATTAGGTTAAACTAGCTCTACCTTACAAGATGTTAAGCTGGAGTAATATCCTGATTTATAATCAAGCCGATTTCTGATTAAATCAAATACACATAAGATATAGACAATGGCTATGCTGTGATTTTTGGCTATATGTGCATGTAAATCGAGTTAGAATCAACATAATATCTATTTTAACTGAAAGCCCTGCTCCTCTCATCCGCTCGCTGAACAGAACAGACGCAGAGAGAGGTGTGTGTGCGCTGGGAGAACAAGAGCTCGAGCTTGTGCGGCACTACCACAGACTCGCTGAGATTTCTCTTAAGAAGTTGCTAGATTTGTCGCTAGTCACTTTTGGAAAAATGTCGCCAAGGGTGTCTGAATAGTCGCTAAGTTGGCATAACTGGTGTTTACTGATTTGCATGCTGTGGAGAAGGGCTGGGCGATATATATTGTACGATATATTTTGCGCATCTTGTCAATAAAGCCGGTTCTTTGATTAGCGGTAAATCTCCGTCAGCTGTTTTGAAAAGGAACGCCAGCTTCTAAACAGAGCCGTAGATCACTGAGAAGCTGCGCCATTGAATCACCCGCGAAACTCAACGTGCAGCTTCTCAGTGATCTACGGCTCTGTTTAGAAGCTGGCGTTCCTTTTGAACACAGCTGACGGAGATTTACCGCTTATCAAAGAACCAGCTTTATTGACAAGATGCGCATAATGTATCGAACGATATATATCACCCAGCCCTACTGTGGAGCTTTTGAGGGTTTTTTTGTGTAGCTTATTTGTGCATAATGGCATCCTGTGCCTTTTCTTATTCATGCAGTATTTAATTTATAATTTTTTTATGCTCTAATGTCTCACTAACTAAAAGCAGGGCCACAGTATGCACAAAATAGTTTACTTGTAAGAGGGGAAAAAGCTTGGCACATACGAGGGACTAGGGAGTGTAAGTAGAGCGCTGCAGAACTGCTTTGCTCTGTCTCGCTCTCATGCAGGCAAACACAGGCGTGCACACTTGAAAAGAGAAGACTCAAAGGCTAATGTGACATTAAACATAATTATATTTATCAAAGTCGCAAAAGGCTGTATGTTAATTATGTAGTTAGTATAAGCATGTAGCCTGCTGTGCTTTGTGTTTCAGACTCTGAATGAAGCGAGGCATTGAGTGTGTTCAATTACACTATGCAGCTTTTATCCGGTGTTTCAGAGAGAACATGAATTTGGGAACACTTTCTGCACCAAATACCTTTTTTTGTGTGTGATAAGTCGTTTTGCGATGACCATGGGTAACAGCTGCATTGGTTATTACAGCATTTCATTATATCAACAGTGATTTTGTAAATCTGCCATGACAGAAATGGATTCCAAAGCAGTTTTTTCCCCTTTTAGTACTCGTAATTGAAGGAATTAAAGGAATAGTTCACTCCAAAATATAATTGTCATTATTTACTTACCCTCAAGTAAGTAAACGAACACAAAGGAAGATATTCTGGATACTATGGTGACCCAAAACAGCCTGGGTACAAATGTTTTTCAAAATATCCTTTGTGTTTAGCAGAACAAAGAAATTCCTACAGATGTGGAACCACTCGAGTGTGAGTATTTGGTGAACTATTCCTTTAACCTGATCAATGCAGTTAATGTAAATATTTCCTTCCAAGAACCCTGGCCCAAGTGATGACCCGCCACTATAATCTCACAAAATCCTGTGGGAAACAGTGGGACTATGTCTACAAAATATTGATTTTTAGTCCAAATGGGATGAATATTTTGTTCTTACATCTCTATAAAGGCTTGCAAAGATCCCATTGTTTCCAAAAGGGCCACGTTGACACCGCAGAAGACTATAGTTGTCAATTCTGTCGGCGTGCTAAATAAAGTTTCACACTTGAGATCATTCTCTCCCTGACCGCTCCCGCTAAATTTAGATCCTGTTTCCAGAATTTCACATTTAAATGTCCACTATTGAAAGAGAGAGATAACAAATCTAATTCAGCTTCAAGTCAAGATAGAAAATGAGTTTAACATTTCTGTAAACACTGTAGGAAAAGTGCATCGCAGTCTGTAAGGATATCGGGGACAGGATATTGTTGAGGTTAAGTGCGATAACGATAAAGTTGTAGTTCTTAAGATGTTTTCCATATTAAAGAATAGCAGACTTCACAGCACAGCTATAACGATAAAGGCTCAGAGGAACGATGTTCTGAAAGTGATTTAGACGTTGGTTTTTCATAATACAAACATTGACAACCAATTAAAATCCATTCTGCTATAACGTGCTCAAGCGTTTAAAGTGGACAACTTAGAATAAACAGACGATATTGATATCTTTATAGTTCTCGTTCTTGGTGTGAACATGGTTTTAGACTGCCAGCTCCCGTTCCATGTACTCCAGACCGCTGCTGAATTTTATTCGGAAACTTTATCTAAGAAGTGTGGATGGGTCCCGTTGGAATGCAGACATGTTTCACACCTAGTTCATTTCAGCATCTTTTGAGTACTTCGGTATCAGACTTCCTGGTGTTATGGATGTTACTGTTTTGAATCGATTTACTTTTGCTACTGACTCTATAGTTACAGTTGATATTTATTTTGTGCTTGTCATTAGAATAGGAACTTGAAATCGCTGTTAATTCAGGGTTTTTCCTGGGTCTTCCGGCGGTGGCTGATGGTCATCCACAGAGGAAAAACACCCTACCCTCATGATCTGCAATTGTTTTGTGCTGGTTTCACCTCCCTCCAGTCCAAATGAAATGATTTAATATGTGATTTACTACACATTGTCATATAAATAACCTGATATTGCTCTGGATTATGAAGACTAAACCTTTTGTTATTAAGGTAAAATCTTAAGTCAAAACAACACTTACGGTTTAATTTCTGAGCTGTGTGGAGTAAATAATTTTAGACGACGATTCAAACAGTGACGTCTTGTGAGTTCAATGTTGGACAGATCAGTTGTTTTAAACATGAATTAAAATAATTGGTTTAAATTAGTCGTTATGTCATGAATCAAACATTAGCGGATATTGTTGTTAGAACAACAGCCTAGAAAAACCCTTCATAACTGCGTAGGTTTTTTTTTTCTCTATATTGAAACTGTTTTATGGTAGTTGCATGACGAGGTGTTTATTTTTTAAAGGAGTTTTAATACGATTTTTAAACTGCTGTTGAAAGTACAGCAAAACATTGGTGGACTTTCTTAAAGAGATCTTAAACAGAACCCATGTGAATCAAGTCTTTTGAAGAGACACAAGCACATTATATGGGGAATAAAAAGTGCCATTTAGGTCATAAACATTGATAAAAAGTGTTTTGGATTAAACTACCCTATGGATTTATGTTTTTTTACATTGATGGGAATGGACTTTTAATTGAGGGGCGAATCTCAGGTTTCTTTATAAGTATTCTATATTTGTGTTTTTAAGAATTAGGAATTTAAAAGTAGTGTAAATGATGACCAAATAGTAATTTTCGTTTGACCTTACCCTCTAATGTTGTTACTCTTCTTTTGTATTAATTCTTATTCAGGTACACAGTTGTTGTAATATTCACTGCAGGGCTCGCAAAATCGCAAAAACCAAAAAACATCTCAGCCCAGCCCGTGTCATATAAGGAGGAAAAATATATTTTAATGCTTTTGCATTATTTCATATCATGTTTGGGTAATTGTCATTTTCGGGCATCAGGGAGCCACTGTCAGTTAGTTTAAGTATTGTAATCGTGTTTGAATTCGCACTTGTTTTTACTTTCACTTTGTGATCTCGCGAGCTGTGTATGGACGGTTTCATCGGGCGCATGCGCCTGGACCGAACTAGTCTGCTGTGTTTGTTTATCGGTCTGGTTACAAACGCAGCGAATGAAGTTAGACTCTCAGGTTATTTGTGCTGTGGGATCTGTTTCCCATACATTTACTTACTTGTAGCGACCTGCCACCCTATCAGTATTTTCAATAAACAGAAAAATCTAAACATGAACACACATATTTTATATAGGCTAAATCTATATAAAAATAAACGCAGAGCAGTGTAAGCACACGTGACAGGCGTTCCCGCATCTGCGCCGGCGCGCGCACTCGCGCTCACCTATGTTTGCGGTTGAATGCACAACTTGGCTATATCAGGGAAAAGACAACCCGGCGAAGAGAAAGAAAAAAAAAAACAAGATGAAGCCCGTGCTTCAATTTCAGATACGTTTATAACCCTGAGAAACATTTTTGACTGTCGTTAGGAGATGAATGTGTTTTATTGTCGGTGATTTTCATCAACAACACCGCATCTGACGTAACATTGCAGTTTCCATGACGTAAAATGTGTCATATAAAACAACGAGGCAATATATAGTATATGGTTTAATTATGGTTTCATTGAATAACACTGTAAGAATACATGATATAATACAAAGGGCACCAAAGGCCTGATAATCGACGATCCAATCCAGTTTAATATTGACCAAAGATTTAATTCAAATGTTCACTTGATTTATTATCATTTATTTTTTAATTTGGCCACCTTTTTGTAATAGAAATAATTCAGCCTATTTAATTTGTTCAACAAAAATGTGGACGTTTTATTTTGTGGGATTTCTGAATGCTTGAGAACATAAAATCAACCACACTGTATTAATAAAATCATATAGTTTCTGTCTTGGGCTACAATTGTAATTTATAAATAATACGATGTAATCACAATTAATTTATGTACTTTTATATTAATTGAAAGTTCTATTTTGACCCCATATAGGCTAGTAGGTGTTGTTGGGGGGCAGTCGTGGCCTAACGGATAGGGAGTTGGGCTTGTAACCCAAAGGTCGTGGGTTCAAGTCACAGGTCCGGCAGGGATTGTGGGTGGGGTTAGTGAATATCCAGCACTCTCTCCACCTTCAATACTACGACTGAGGTGAGACCCTTGAGCAAGGCACCGTTCCCCCAACTGCTCCCTTTTTGATTGACGTTTTGTTTCCTTTACAATATAATACATTAAAAATTATCTCTCTTTTTTCTTCGGGTTACTTACATTTATTTTGGGCTACCAAAAACTGAGGGGCCTGCCCGAAGGGCTACCAGGGATTTAGAAATTTTGCGAGCCCTGGACTGCAATTATTATACTAGGCCTGGGCGATTTAATCGTCGATTTATTTATGCGTGTTTCGTCAGTAAAGCCGGTTCTTTGATGATCAGCTGTTTTTAAAATCAGCAGCAGTTGATACACAGAGCCGTAGATCACAGGCGAGCTACGCAATATAGATTCATTTCCTATTTTGAATGGGATATTGTGTAGCTCGCCAGTGATCTACTACTGATTGAGGTTTACCGCTAAACAAAGAACAGGCTTTACTGATGAAATGCACATAAATAAATCGATGATTAAAACGCCCAGCCCTATTTAAACACACAAAGTAGTTTCTTAGGAACTAGTTTTGCTAACTAACAGTTGGCAAAAGGCTAATTAGTCTCGTTTTCGGGTTCGGTTTAGACCTAGATCTGCCTTTTTGCAACTGACAAGTCACTGGGAGGGTTTTTACGCTTTGTTAAACTGCTCGCTGGATATAGAGAACTTGTCCCACAAAAGCTGTCCTGATGAACTAGAAAATGCTTCTCTTTTCTCTGGTCTTTTTTTGTTTTTAATTCTCTGGTCTGTGAGTCTTTAGATATCACCCTGTACTTGGGTGAGTGGATTTTATTATTATTATTATTATTCATCATTAAGTTTCATTAACACTGACTGGTCATTCAGACAAACCACTGACAAGTCCGTGTTAATTAAACTCTCGTTTCTCACTGGATTCTTGATCAGACAGGAATACACAGACAAAAGTTAAGACTTCCAGTTGGATGGCTAACAGATCTAACAGAAATATCCTTTGTTACACACAAACTGTGTAGTTATTTTAAGCAAAATGCTTAAAAGGAAGATTCTCCCTTGGACTAGTGATGAGATGTGGTCCTCACTCCTTATTGAAAGGTTTTAGGCATTGTTGACTTTATTATAAGAGGACAGATCAAAGCTGGAAGCCAAGTGAGAGAGATGGGGGTGGGGAAGGTCTTCGAATCAGGATTTAAACTCGGGACACCCTTAGCCCAGTGGTATTTTACGCTCGATGCTTACCAGGCTGGCGGCACTGACATGTTAATTATTGTTAAAGATGGGGCTGGGCAATTTAGTAAAAAAAAAACATACTTCCATAGTATTTTTTTCATACTGTGAGGTCAATGGTGACCAGAACAGCCTGCTTCCAAACCTTTTTCAAAATATCTTCCTTTGTGTTTGGTAGAACAAAGAAATTTGATTCGAGGTGAGTGAGTAATTTATGACAGAATTTGAACTCTTTCTTTACGTTGAAAGCGGATTTGGACCCCCTGAACTGGTGGATCTCAGACTGCTTGTTTGGTGTGCATTTATCTTCTGCAAATGTTTGAAGTTTCGAGGAGACATGCCTTTTTTTTTACTTATCAGTGAATCTAAATATCCAACTAGATATGCTACGCTTGTCATAAAATGAAATTGTGGCGTTACATTCAGTAGATTTGCTCACGTTGCATTAGATTTACAGCATTGAGCATTACAACTAGTCTTACAAGTTTCTAATGATCTTATGAATGCGTTGTCCAATCAGAGGTGGTTTTGATTTGGAGTTGTATGTGCGCGCTCACTGGATGAATTTTTTAAATCCACATTTGCAATGTTTCTCATCCTCATTAAACAAACACTGGGCTGGGTAATATAGCCAAAAGAGCTTTTTTTCTTGGCTGAACTGCAATATGCATAGTGTGTGTGTGCGTGCGCAACTGTGCATATGTTATTTTACATTCTGCCCTTGCTGTCTAATGAAACAATGTTCCAAATTAAAAGCTATGCAAACAAATATAGTGAATGTTACTGTAAACCAGTGGTTCCTATAACCTGTCTATCAGCATCACACACATCTGCCAGAGCAAGCCTCTTAAAACTGTGTGTGTTAACTGTATCTTACGAGTTATTTAAATTTATATTTCATATAAAGCATGTCTCATGTTTAGGGCAAACTGCTTTGTCAAAATGGTATTGTCTCATTTCGTATCAGCACTGAAGTGGTCCATGACTTAATTCTTCTATCACCGTTAATAACCAACAGCGTATAACCTATATAACCAATAACCTACACGGTATGCCATTTTTGAGTAAATGCATGTACATGAGCAGCATTAGAGTCTGTGAAAATAAGACTGCTTCAGGGTGCTGTTGGATGCCATCTACTGCATGCTTTTGTCACCGTACTGAATGTGACTCAGTTTTTTGATCAAAGGTGTTTCAGCAATGTTTCATTCAGGTGTTGATTTAAGACGTACAAAGTATTGTGCTGGCGGAATTAATCATTTTTCCGATGCTCGTTTGTTGTTTCTCTGATCACAGATGAGCTTAGTTCTCACTGCAGGTCTTAATCAGATTGTGGGCTGAAATAGCACTTTTTTTTCAAATTGTCATTTAAATATGACTGCCATCAGTCATCAGTGACCCACATGCACAGAAGATGATGCAGCACACTGATCACATTTCAATGATGTAAAAATCACATGAGACATGCCCGTTCAGACTAAAGTCGCATTGCGAAACATCAGATATGTAACTGATTTAGGACCACGTATGAAAGTGATTTTCTAATTTGTGAGGTTCAGACTGTCATAAGAAAATCAGATGTGGGTCACAATTGGTGGGAAAAAAAATTCGGATTTGGGCCACTTCAGCCTGCTTTGTGAACTAAGCCCATGCAGGCATGGTGTTATGTTTACGAGGCGGGATGCAATGTGACACACTGGATTGCTGGCCAATCAGAGCACACCTCCCTTTTTTAGAATGATGCTTTGTACAAATCGACCCGTTTCAGGAGGCAGGGCTTAGAGGAGAAACCGTAGAGTATGTGTTTTTTTAAATATAAACACATTTGCATTAAACCAAATACAACAATAATGTTCTTTTTAGCAACATCATATGACCCCTTCAACAGAAGGTCAGGTTAACATCATTCTTATCATTAGTTTTTTCCTTTGGATGTTACCCTCTTTTTTACTTGCTATCCACCTTTTTCCTGAACGCAGAAGTAAGACTATGGGTGAGGCTTGCAGTTTGGTAGACGCTATAGGGAATAACAACATGCAGTAAACCGTAAAACTGTTTGCACTACAAACTTGTGTGTTCATAATTAAGATGGTGCATTAAAATACCACACCAATTCTCAATGTATGAAAATTGAGAAATCACTCTGTTCTGTGTACTTCCCCTTTAAATCTTCACGAGCTCCGCTGACTCCGCCCCTCTTTACCGAGGCGCTCTCGGAGGATCTTTTTTTAGCTGTATTCATAGTGAAACTTGCTAATTAGCACATTATTAGGAAAGGCGATTTGCAAAGATTCATTAAAAGACTTTATACTCACTGCTTCTGTAGGTGAGCGAACATAAATGCATTTCAGGTGATCAAGAGGGCGTTTCCCTTCAGAACAGAAAACATTACAATTTACATTTTGTAAAGTCAGTTTTTGGGTCAGCACTGCTGTGTGCGTGGGAGGGACAGTGGCCATGAATATTTAGTTCCCCCATCAAGGTAGGATGCTGTGAGGCAGCCTAAAGAAACAATGTGACAAGACTCAAAGACTTAGATCTTTATTATTGTAATTGCTCTGTGTTTAGGAACTAAATGATACAAAACCAAGGCAAACGGGGACAGTGCAAAAAAAAACAAAACAGTAGTGTACACAAGGAGAGACGAGAGTATTACAGTAGGCTGGTAAAGTCCACTCACCCACCCATGCGCTACCTACTCACTCACATGGTGTTACACATAAATACATGTTGTGTTATGTTCTGGTATCTTCACTTCAGCATCTAACATTATACACAAACCATTGGAAGACATGACAAAGACGATGTCCAGCTGCACAAGCTAGCCCAAACTATTTCTAAATATAGTCTGAAAATACGTGTACGTTTTATATAGTCAGACAAAGACTTAGAACATTAAATAACTTACTCCTCAGAATCTCAGGCGGGATCAAGTCGCTGTTCATAATGAAACTCTCATCACCTGAGTTGAATTCTTCCTCTTCACCGCCATCCTCAAAACGCGATGAACGTTCAGTGAAAAATGTCAAAAAACTGCATTCTTCTTATACCATTGATCAGTGGGCGTGTACATGACGCGTGCGTCTCACGTGGATGATTGTAATAACAAAGCGAAAGTAGCTCGTGGGCGTGGTCACATTAAAACTGAGATCAGATTGAGAAACTAGTTGGGTATGAGCAGACTGATAGCTTTATCAAACAATATTTTGTTACAACATGACTTCATGACTTCTGCATTCAAAAGTAGACACTTTGAGCTGTGTGTCATGTTTTTGCGGAGTTTCAGTTCATTTTAGTGACAGCTTTTTAAAAACAGTTCACGGAGAGACAAGAGAAAGCACACTGGTTTATTTTCCTTATGGTGCAAAAGCACAAACTCTTTTTGTTGTTAGTGTACTCTAAAAAAACAAAGTAGACTACTAACAGATTCGAATGGAGTATAACACTTACTAATAAGAAAAAAAAGACCCCATCACGCGGCGTGATCCGCGCACTCTTAGGGTTAATGTGACCGCAAACATGGAAGCAGTGCTTGTCGTTTTAACACTATTAGGAGGGTGTGAATGTTCAGAATCTCTGATTCCCTTGAAAGTAGATTGTGATTTTCTTTTCAGGATTAGTCATTAAAAACTCAGATTGTCCACCCCATTGGTTCAAATGTTTATCTTCCTTTACAAATTAGCTATTGTTTTAAAAAAAAAAAGTAATAGTAATTAACCGGCAAAAATGTCCAGATATTTTTATTAAAGGGGTAGGTGATCTTAAAATGAATTACTCACCCCCATGTCGTTCTAAACCCATAAAGCCTTTTTTTTTTGTTTTCTGATCCTCTCATAGACCGCAAGGCTCCTTAGATGTTCAAGGCATAGAAGGGTACCAAAAACATCATGAAAGTAGTCCATATGACATCAGTGAATGCTTTTTTTGGCTGAATTCCCCCAAAATAACACAAAATTTTGCTGTACCGCTGCAGTCTTGTTATAAGCGGGGTCTGCCGTTTGCATCTTTGGTCACTCACTCAATAAACAAGCTTGAATGAATGGCTTTAGGGAAGTTCATTTTAATCGTTTAACCGTTCACTGACGATAAGAATTTTGACCGATTAATACAATCAGTTAAACACAATTTGATTTAGCTCAGTATTTCACCTAATTATTTTAAAAGGTTTGCTGCATTGTTAAAGTACGCCACTCATAGCCAGTTGTGTCGATGGAAAAAAAAAAGTCGCATTTTATTGGCCACATTCACACAGCAGCAGAACACAGTTGTTGAGTCCTAATACAGGAAATGACACCGCGTTCTGTAACGGAACTCACCTGGAAACGTTCAGGAAGAACAACCGTGTTCTCGGAGCACACGCGCTGTGTGGACGGAACAGGACTCGTCATTCACTGCTGAAGAGAGCCGCTCTGAAGCACGAACGCACATCTAGCGGGTGTTTTTATGTATGTGTGTAACTTCTAGTGATGGAGAAATGAGCTGCGTGTCATCTGAAAGTTTTATTAGATCTCGTCAGTTTTGTGTCCTGTGCGTGATTCATATGCTCCGCTTCCCGCGCAAAGCTGCGATCGGTTAATGAAGGTCTGATGAAAGAACTCGCACCTCGATTGGACTGTTACAGTATGTCAGAAAGTGACTTTTATGGACGTCACTGTTGCTAACTTTTTTCTTTCGTTTTCTTGATTTATTATTTATGTAAAATAGCTATATGTTTTTCGTCTAGGCCTATTTATCCTTTATAATGTTTTTTTTCTCTGGTCGCAAAAGTGCTGCAGGCGTATGATATGAATAGATATGATCACGTGAATCTTTGTCTTTTTTTTTGCACGTACAATGAATCCGCAGAAAACAAATATGACTATTTTTAACGGGTCACAGGCGCTTCTCCTTTCTAATTGAATGAAATTCTAATTTAAAATAATGTCGTCGGTTAATAAACGGTGAGCGCGCGTCGGTTGTCAGTTACGGGAAATAACCGAAATGAACATCTCTATATGGATTGTGAACTGATAGTGCTGAAATCATTTTAGATGTGTCGTAGCTGTTTTAATGTTGACGTTTTACATTTAATTTATTCAGAGCGCAGCACACAATCAAGGAAACACAATAAAGCGTGCTGAAAGTCCTTATTCCTGCATAATTCTGAAATGTATTTGTCTGCATCATGCTAAATATTTGTTTTCCAATAATATTTGCTGTTTCAGAATTATTTTTTATCTCAAACTGCAAAATTAAACACACGCATGTATACATTCTGTAGTTCTGTAGGACAAATAAAGGATCTATACCAACATGGATTCTTAGATGTCAAGATCCATCTAGTCTTTGTTTTAGCGTAAAAACAATAGTCTAGGCTAACAAAACGCCAACTGTAAACTCTTTATTATGCTTGTTTTTACTCTTTTAAACTGGTTGGAATTCTAATAAATATGCACACGTGTTTTTTATTTTTTTATTTTATTTAAGCCTTCAATAATGCATGTTTTAATCAGTTTTTTTGGGGGGGGTTATCAGCCAATTGAGTGGAAAGTTCTGTTTTTAAAAAAGTTGACCATACCACTGCCTTGTGTGCAGTTTAAACATTTGTACAACTCTGTTTTTATTTCCTTGTTCATTATTAAATAAATAAATTAATAATTAATAAACATTTTCAGTTATTTTAGTTTCATAATGTTGTAAATATTATACATTTATGCAGAATGCCTGAGGCCTTGTATATTTAAAGCAATGTTTTCAATTGCTTGTTATGGCTAAATCAATATAAAACACATTTTTACTATAGCGTATATTACGGTGCTCATATTTACGGAGCTATATGGAAAAACCAAAAGATGTTGCGTACAAATACTGCTTAAAAGAGGTCAGAGCACTTAAGAAAGTGTTTTTCCTTAAGAATATGTATACATTGAAGAAAAAGAGTCCACATGTTTTTGTAAACTAACCCCAATGCAATGCTGAGGAAAGGAAACTACTTCAGTTGAATACATGTGACATGAGTCACTGAGAAACTGATGTAGTTGAATGGTTATTGTCATAATCAATGTGTTCAATGCCCAGATGAAGAGAAGTGCTTTTTGTTTCAGTTCATGCTCTAAATCTTTTTCTTTTCTTTTTTTCAGTTCTACAAACATGTTGTCCAAAGTGTGGAGAAATTCATTCAAAAGGTCAGTGCCAAGTGTATTTCTATTGCAAATGTAATTAATGGATAGGAAACGCCCCAAGAGTGTTTCCAAACTGTATTTTTGTTTTCATATGTAAAGCGCTCTATGTAGAATAACGTCAATTAAAAGCGTTAACACGTTAATCCTCTAATGCATGACTTTAATCATGAAGGAAAATATCTTAAAATAACTTTGTAGTAGGTTTGTGCAGGTAATGGAATATTTAAAATATTCCTAATAATTCCTAAAAATGTCTTTTGCACAGCCAGACGCAGAGCTTGGTGTGGTCTAGCCTTGATGTGATGATACAAAGCTGATGTTTGTCATTTCTAATGCATGGAATAGCACTGGTCGTCTACTTTCAGAAATGATGTATTGTGTGGTTATTTACACACTTTTCCATCATTCATTACTTGTCTGTGTTTTGGATGTGTAGTGCAAACCTGAATACAAAGTCCCCGGTCTTTACGTCGTCGACTCCATTGTACGGCAGTCTCGTCACCAGTTCGGTCAAGAGAAAGATGTTTTCGCCCCACGCTTCAGTAAGAACATCATTACCACGTTTCAGAACCTCTACCGCTGCCCAGCTGATGACAAGGTGCGCTTGTTTCTCATGCCCCTGTAATCACATGGTAAAGGTCTTGTCTAGACACTTTTGCTTATTTTCCGTATTCAACGTTTGGTTGCAGAGTAAGATTGTCCGAGTACTAAATCTATGGCAGAAAAACAATGTCTTCAAAAGTGACATCATCCAGCCTCTTCTGGATATGGCAGCAGGACTCCCACCCCCCAGCGTTACGCCCGTCTCTGCCAGCAGTGCCGTACCCGTCAACAGCACAACTCCTGGTAAGTTATGTAAGGAATAATTGAATTAATGAAGAAATAATTGAGTAAATGAATCCACTTAAACTACGGTTGCCACACCTCGAGACATCAGTCAGATGATCTATTTCAAGGTACTTGTCCGGTTTTGTACTTAGTTTGTACTTTTTTTTCCATATCTCATACAATGCCACCTTTGTTAATTCCAAAACATCATTTTAGACCTAGCAGCGAAGAATTGAGTCCGAGAGGGAGAATTGCCTACAAGTCTGCATCTCTCAAAAGTGTTGTTTTCTAGTTGATGTTACAGATGAAGTCGCCAGAGTAGCCCTAACAGCATTAGCGCGTATGTTAATGTGTGTGCATTTCTGATGGAGAGAGAGCAGGAGAGATGTACTATGTGCTTTCCGTACATAATAAAACAGAATTTTGTGGCAAAACATGGAAATGAGCTGCCGTTTTTATCATGTTGATGTCATATTGCATAGAGATGTGTCTATGGTTGTAAGACCTATGAAATAATAGAAACCATTTGGCGAAGTGATATTGAACTGTAAAATGGTCAAAAAGTTGCCTGGGAATACTCTCGTTGTGGAGTTATAAACAATAATTGCACACCTTAGAATGTTCGTCAGCCAATCAGATTCAGGCATTTAACGGCCCCTGTGGTATAATCACTCATAATGCATCCTCTGTGAAACTGTGCACAGTCGTTGTAACATGATGGGTATTTGTTATATAGGGCCTACATGAGTAATTTTTGCTGAATGAAGGGCAATATATTCTGTTAGATGCTCTGATGTACACTTTCTTCGAGGCAATACAGTATACCCCTTGTTCAGTATAGATCAACCCTGTATTCGCATAAATCGTTACTAGTTTCTCTAGTATTTAAAATTCTCATCAAACTTTTTGCACCTTTTTTTTTTTCTTCTCCTGCTTTCTAAAGGAACTCCAGCTACTCCTGCCACCCCAGCCAACATAGTGCAGAGCCTCCCGGACTGGGCGTCTCAGATCTCCAACACGGACACAGTGGCTGCGGTCGCCCAGATCTTACAGAGTCCCCAGGGCCAGCAGGTTAGATTCCTCCATTACTGAAAACACTGCTCGATGCACAGCTGTATTTCTGATGTGTGTGTGTGTGTGTGTGTGTGTGTGTGTGTGTGTTTGTAGTTGCAGCAGCTGGTTCAGAGCCTCCAAATGCAGCAGCAGAAACCTCAGCCTTCTCTGCTGCAAGCGTTAGATGCAGGATTGGTTGTGCAGCTTCAGGCCCTGACTGCACAGCTAACTGCAGCTGCCGCAGCCAACACGCTCAACCCGCTGGAGCAGAGAGTCTCCTCCTTTAACAAGGTGATGGATGGAGCTTAAGGAGCACCGCTGGCTGAAATTGTTTAACCCTTGCATAACACATTATTATTATTATTCCATTGTGTTGTAGAAGCTGTTGGGTCAGTTTGATTTTGGGAACGAGTCGGAGCACAGCGAGGATTCTAAGAAAGATGCGACATCATCTCAGTTGTACGTTGTTGTTGTTTTTGCATGCAACTTTGAAGAAAAGCTGTTCAGAGTTATCTTGTTTTTATTATTATTTTTTTTTAAAGGGTTACTCAAATACCCATAATGATCAATGTTGTCATTAATCACTTACCCCCCATGTCATTCCAAACACGTAAATGTTTGTTCAACTTTGGAACATAATGTAAAACATTTTTGATGAAAACCGGGAGGCTTGTGACTAATATTTGATAAATCTCGAGAAAGTATTGCAAAATGACGCCGTTTCTATTAACCAATGTTACGGTGCTTTCACACGGGGCGTCAGTGCGTGGCTGAAGTTTGGCACGGACACCTGGTCATAGCTGCGTCAGCCAATGAAATTAGAAAATTAGACAGTTTGCTGCTCTTGAACAGGATGAACGTGATTGGCTGCCGCCTGGCT
>JAUMHQ010000078.1:17219835-17268656 GCA_032361165.1 Enteromius paludinosus | reverse complement strand
CCAGTAAAGCAACGCCGATGGATCCACAATGCTTTTCGGCAACGCTTGACGTCACCCATTCAAAGTCAATGGGAAGCATCTCACGATAAGTCATAGCAACAAATTTTGGCGAGATTTGATTTTGGATATATTTATACAAAGGAGGTGTATGCAGTCGGCTTCAGTGTCCGTACCAGAGCTGAACGGCACAGCAGATGTGTGCAGTTTAAACTGTCTAAGCATTAATGACAGGAAAGCCCCTTAAACTCGAGAACGAACACATATGAAGTGTTTCTTAGAGGTTATAATACATTTAAGAATGATCAAATGACTTTTTGACCATATGCTATGTGACCTGTAAATGCATTTCCATCGCAGTCTTTAATTGCCTGAAAAACCACCGCATGTGAGCATAAAAACATTTTTACGATATATGTAAGTTTTTGCGAAATTAACATGTTTTCAATTCGCAATTGTAATAATGCGCAATGAACAGATACTGCCGAGGTGCATAAAAGTCTGAAAGCCTCACTGCCTTCGGTGGTTCAAATGTAACGTTACGGAGCGACAAGAATACGCTTCCTATGCAAAGAAAATAAAAATAATATATTCAACAATTAGTCCTCTCTGTCTCTCTGCATCATCAGCACTGATGGCAGATGGACTATTCTGATGATGTCTTATACTTTTCTGCACCTTCACAGTGGTCAATGTTTGGCAGTCAATGGGACAGCCACAAGCCTCTCGATTTTCATCCAAAATATCTTAACTTAATGTTCCGAAGGTGAACAAAGCTTTTGTGGGTTTGAGACAACATGGGTGTATGTGATTTAAAGGCACAATTTTGAGTGTAGAGTGACCCTTTAAGACATCTTACTTGCGTCTCTTTCAGACCTGTGGTGTCAGAGTCCATCAATAGCTCAATATTTCATCAGCTGGCCGAGCATCTTCAGCAGCAAAACCTCGAGCAGTTTCAGAAGCAGCTAATGGAGCACCAGCAGCATCAACAGAAGGCACACAAAACTCTGATTCTTTCCTCGCGTAATACGTTAGAGCCTTTAATGTCGTTCTCGTACCTTGATATGTATTAACGTGCCTTGTTATTTTTGACAGTCTATGACCATGGAGAGCCAGGATGCCATCTTTGGTTCTGAAAATTCGGCCCCTCCTGGTCAGAGCAGCGCACCGCCACAGCTCCCAGAACAAGACGCAAAAATGGATGACTCTATTGATAACCAGCAAGAGGTATGATCAGAAAAAAGTTGATAAGCCTATATTAGTAGTGATGAAATCGCTGTCTTCTGTTAGATGTCTGTAATACTCAGTGATCAATAACTGAAGCTGTAGTGGAAGCATCAGGTTCACTTGTGCATTTTTGCAGGACATGGATATTGATGAGGGACAGGATACTGTAGATGAGGAGCTCTTTGAGGCCGAAGAGAAGAAAACCAGCAGCACTCGTTCAAGGACACGTTCAAGATCTCGGTCCAGGTCAGTGGGGCTGTGTCGCCAAATAGTTCTTGTCACGTTTCCATTTTCCAGACACAGTTAAAGAGCCCTCATATGAAAATCTCTTTTCGTCCCCAGGTCACCTAAGAGGAGGAGGTCGAGGTCTCGCTCGGGGTCTCGAAAGCGCAAACACAGGAAGAGATCACGGTCTCGCTCAAGAGACAGAAAGAGGAAGTCCTCACGTTCTTATTCCAGTGAGCGACGAGCACGGGAAAGAGAAAAGGAACGGCAGAAAAAAGGACTTCCTCCGATCCGCTCAAGGGTCCTAAGTGGTAAGATTACACAGGTCCACCTGTGCTTTCTGAATTTAAAAAGAGTCAGGTTTAAGATATTAGACATGTTTTAAAGTGTTTAGCTGACACATCAAATAAATTAAAGAATTTTGCCTCTTTCAGTTTGCAGCACGACTCTATGGGTGGGCCAAGTGGACAAGAAAGCCACCCAACAGGATCTTACTAACCTCTTTGAAGAGTTTGGCCAGATTGAATCCATCAATGTGAGTTGAGTTTCTGTAGTGCTTGAATGCTCTTCAAAAGTTTACTTGTTAATTAGATCAGAAATGCCTCTAGGTTAGATGGCACAACTGGAGTCTCCAGATATTTTTGGCTGAAGTTTAATCAGGAGTACCCTAAAACAGAACGTGTTTTCGGACAGCTCAGTGGGTCTTCGGGTGTTGTTTTTAAATAGTTGGTGTTGGCGAGTCAAGTCTGAATTTAATGTTTGTTTGTGTTTTTCCTAGATGATTCCTCCCAGAGGCTGTGCCTACATCTGTATGGTGCATCGTCAGGATGCATATCGTGCTCTTCAGAAGCTGAGCACAGGCTCCTACAAAATCGGTTCGAAGGTCATCAAAGTATGTGTGAAGAACGTTCATGGACTTGAAATCTTTGAAATATTCCAGAACGTTTTTGGGACAGGAATATGTTTTAAACATGTTGCGACACTTGCAGATTGCTTGGGCCCTCAATAAAGGGGTGAAACAGGAGTATAAGCAGTTCTGGGATGTGGACCTTGGGGTGACTTATATCCCATGGGAGAAGGTCAAACTGGATGATCTGGATGACTTTGCAGAGGGAGGCATGATTGACCAGGAGACTGTCAACAACGGTGAGAAGAATTTACTTGTTCAGCAGCTAAAAGTTTGGTTTGTATCGTGTGTGTATATATAGCCATTTATGACAATACTGTTTTTACGGTGCAGAATGGGAATCCCAGAGAAATACTGAGACCGCCAAAGAGACTCCGAGCCAGGCTGTTACAGCTGAAACAAGTACAGCAAGCAGCACACCCAGTGAAGCCTTTACCCAGCCTGTCACTATGATGCCCATGCAGGTATGATGATAACACCAAGTCATGTCTTAAACCTGCCATGACAAAACGTGTTTAGGTTTCTTACTGATTTAATTAGTAGATGATAATAGGGATGGTATTGTTTAGCTATGACAGTAACTGAAAGGGATACCCTAAAATGAACATCCTGTCATAAATGGCTCCCCGTCATCTTGTTCCAAACCTCTCAGACTTTCTATAGGAGTAGTTTACCCAAAAATGAAAATTAAGGCATATTTAACTCACTCCCAAGCCATCCTAGGTGTATACAGTAGTCAACAATCGAAGTGGATCAAAATCCGAGTTCTTGGCTGACTTCTGACTCGAAGCCGGAACTCTGTGCTCTCATGGGGGGGAAAAAAGGAAGTCGGTTATTTAGAATTAGAATTTGAAAACTATAAATATTTATGTTACAAAACCCCGTCAATCTGCTTCAGAGAACATGTGATACCCTCCGGAGGCATATAGGCTAGTTTTACAACGCAGTACTTGTGGATATATCCAATTTTCACCGCTTCAAAATAATGGCCACTATCCAACAGCATTGTCAATTTTGGAAGAGCCAGGATACATTTTTAAAAAAACCTCAGACTTTGTTCGTCTAAAAGAAGAAAGTCTTATACACCTAGGATGGCTTGGGAGTGAGTAAAACCTGTATAGACGGCAACACAATGCACATTCAAGGCCCAGAACGGTTGAAAGGACATCTTTAAAACAGTCAGTAGGGCATGAGGGCAGCTGAAGTAATTATTAATTACATTTTACTCAACTGCGGGGGACTTCTTTTGGTTTAGATTCCAGTGGCACAGACGGTCCCTGCTGTTGGCCTTGTGCCTCCATCCTTCCCCGTCACCATGACAATGCCGCCGCCAGGCTTTGGCCCCCCCCCACCGTTTCTAAGGGCTGGGTTTAATGCTTCACAGCCTCCTCCAGGTACATGCTGCCAACCTGAATATTAGATAATGATGTTTTTAACTGTACAATGTATTTTGTACTAAATTTTGTCTTTCACAGGTTTCATGGCCACGCCAGGAGTAGGACCGTCTGCAGTTGGAACCAGTCTTGCTTCAGCTCAGACATGTATGTTAACCAGCCTCTAAAAGTTATTTTGTCAATGTTGCTTGTGAAAGCACTGTCCTTAAGGTAAAATTTCCAAGCTCCTAAATGGGTCTTTTATCACTCTGTTGCCTTTATAGCTCTAGTGCAGCCTTCGTTGCCAACCACTCAAGAGAACAGCAAGGATTCTCCGTTTGGAGCCATGATTCCTCCCACCAGTACTATTCCTGGGAGTTTTATTCCGTCAGCAATGCCCGGGGCAGGAGTCTTTAACCCTGTGGGAGCACAGCATCAGCAGAGCAGCACAGACAAAACGCCCCAGTTGGCAGAAACGATGGAGACAGCTTCTGAGATAACACTACAGGGTAAATGGGCTTATAAGAACATTTTATATAATGTCAGTCACATACAGCTTGGCTTGCATACCATATGCTGTTATATTTCTCTGTAGAACACATAGTAGAATGCGAATAAAGCTTCTCCTCCTCATTGGAAATGTTTTAAACGAACTCTAAAACTAAGCCCACATCAAAATTCATCACATCACCAAATAGTTATGAAATAGCCTTGACAACATGAAAAATAACCATATCGCCCAGTGCTAGATGCTAGTGATTATTTCATGGTTTTGCTAGAGGAAAATTGACAATGAGCACATTTTCGTACACAGCAGTGTAAAACTTTTTTTATTTATATTTGTACTTCCTTTTTTTTGCAGGAATGCAAAATGCGGTGCGCAGTGGAATGGGTCTCCTCGGTATGCACCCTTCTGCGTCTCTAACACATCCTCTCTCTGGCCAGAGGATGGCAGGGCTGCTTCCCCTGGAACTGCGACCCAACCTGCTCCAGGGACACGGGGGCCGCTTCCCCCTGCTCATGCAGCCAGGCCTTGCACATCAGGCCAACAACATCCTGGATGCTTCACTTCAAGCCCAAGCCCAAGCCCGCGTTCGGGTTCCATTCCCGCAAATGGATCAGTTCAACCGCGCCGAAGGCACTTTCGCAAGGGCACCTAACCCTTCGTCTGCTGGAGCCGACAGTCTGGCCAAGACTCATAACGAAATGCCTCCCAGGTCAGATGTTGGTGCCCAACAAGAAGGAGACCAGGACTATCGCTTTCCGCCGCCAGAGAAGCAGAGCACAGGGTTGTTGAAGACCCCTCCTTTGGAGATGCGTACGGAGCCCGTGCCTGCCAGACCACCTTTGCTAGAACGACCTCCGAGAACAGTCTTGCAAGTCGAAGGTCGAGAGGGAAGAAGAGAAAATATGTCTGGAGGTTTCAGGGCAGAAAGTCGCTGGGGACCACCCAGGGGGGACTTCGACGAGCGAGACATGAGGGGGATGTCTGGTGGACCTCCGAAAGGTTTCCAGGAGGATCGTTCCAACCCGAACTTTCAGAATCGTTTCGAGGGCCGCGGCGGAGGTTCATCGGGACCTGTTTGGAACCGCGCAAGTGGGCCTTCTTTTAATGCCAACATGCACCAGGACTACGATGATCGTCGCAGGCCTTGGGACAGGCAGAAGGACCGAGATGACAGGGACATGGACTTCCGGGGCGAAATGAATGGCAATCGGCATAGCCGAGAGCGAGACCGTGAAAGGGAGCGGGACAGGAATCGCGACCGAGAACGCGGCAGGGAGCGGAATCGTGAGAGAGAACGTGAACGGGAGAGGGACAGAGAGCGGGAGAATGAGAAGGACAAAGAGCACTGGACACCCCTTTCGCCCCAACCGCTGCTCCCCAAGTCTCAGCCGCTGCTCCCTCTGCCAACCCCGTTGCTCCCTCAGCCTCAAGCACAAGAACAAGCGCAAATGAAGTCGCCTCACCCGGAACCGCAACCCACAGAACGAGACGCTGAACCACAAGCAGAGGTGACGCCAGAATCCCAGCCCAAGTCCCTGAGCCCCCCTGAAGAGGCGACAGACAGTCAAGAGCAGGAGAAAAGTACCTCATGTATCAATGGAACGGAGACCGAGTCAAAACCTGCATCCCAGAGCGCTGCAGAGCCCCCTCGTAGCCCTTCTCCATCCATCCTCACCTCCACACCCAACTGCTTCCAGAGCGAGCCCTTGAAAGGAGAGAAGACCCCAGAAATGTCTGTTTCCTCCTCTGTGGATGCAGACACTGAACAGACTGGGCCAAAGGTGAACGCTGAGACTGAACCTGAGCTTGAGAAAACAGACACTGAGGAAACATAATCATCACTCAGTAGGTAAAGATCATTTTGTATAGTCATCTCTGTAATCGTTTTGAAAGCTCTCACAGGACCCACTCAGTTCGCTAAATTATAGCAGACACGTTAACGAATGATTCTTGCCTCTCAAGCTTCAGATGTATATGCATTCTAGGCGGCTCACACTAGAGGATCTAAGTGGTAGGTGGGATTTTAATCTTTTCTTTTATTCCCTGTTTTTAAAGCAGCCCCATTGTTTTAACTAGGTGTTGTTGTTTTTTTTTCTTGACACTTGCTTGCCAAAATATTGTGTAGCCTAATTGTAAATGCAAGAGGAAAAGAGGTTTGACCTTCCTATGGAAGAGTGTATGGATTCTGGCTGTCTCCTTTGGATTGATTGCATTACTTGAAATCAGCACTGGCTTTTTTTTTCTTTTTTTTTCGTCTTTACTTTTCAAAACTGCAGCTGCAAAATTTGAAATGAATGATTCTGTGGTGTCCAATGCTTCTTGTCTCTAAAGCAGAATATACGTACAGCAAATACAGTGAGAACAGTACTGCGTTTTAGTTGCTTTGAAAAGGATCCTTTACAACAACAAAAAAAAAAAATTAAACTACGATGTATTATCCCAATATTAAATGTCTGTGATTTTTCTTCATCAAACTTCCATGGAAATACAAGAGCTCAGAAAAGGCGATCAAAGGAATTATGGATGTTGGGTGCAATCTGTTTTAGTTTCAAATAAACATGCTTTGATTGTTAAAAAAATCCTTTAGGACTGTGTTTTGTATCGAGAAGAGAACCCATCTGCACACAAACCATCCAAGCCATGAGCCAAGTGATAATGGCCCAAGTGTCATGGATGGGATGAAATGTTTTTCTAAACTGTGGGTGGACACCAGATGTTTGCTGTTAGGTTTGCGCTTTGCTTCTACTTCCTTTTACCCAATAGATCTGCTTTATAATGTGCCACATTATAACTTTAACGCATTGGAAATATGTCGTGCACACACCTGTTTGGATGCATCTTCACTTGTCTCACACACATACTAGTGTTCAGTCAGACAAAGTTCTTTACAGAAATACAGCTCTCTAAACACCTGAAATAGTTTCAATAATAGACTGTCATAAGAGTCACTTACAGGAATAAACTTTGAAATCTATTTTTGACTAATTTAAAGCATGCCTGCTTTCTTTTAAAAGTTATTGAATGTAGCTCTAGTTGTGTATAAAAGTTAGTTTATGAAAAGTGCTGTCCTATTCACTAATTGCTATTTACACATCAATGTCGTGCGTGTGTGTGTATACATCAAAATGAACAGAAAATCATTACTTTGAGTAGTTCCTGAAATATCCACTTAATTACTGACAGCTTGACGATTCTCAGTCCAGTTGTGCTGTCAGAATTCGATTAGAAAAAACTTATTAGAATTATTGTTAAAGCATGCAGTATGGACAGACTCAGCTTTAAGCAAACTGCGCATTTGTTCTCAGTTTTGGAATAACGGGAAGGTAGGTGACATGTCGAAATATGACCGTGTTGTGCCAAGCAAAACCTGTAAATGCAAATAACATCTCAAACAGGCTTAGTTCATTATTTGATGAATATTTGATATTTGTTAGTTGAAATATCATTGCAATTTCATTTCAAACCCTGCGCAAAAGTCCTGCATAGAGTTTGTTTTAATACATTATTATCTCATTATTTTTGTCTGTCCAGTAAAAATCCATGCTACCAAAATTGCCACGCTTAACAAAATATATATGTCTGAACAGAAGACACATGATTAGTTCTTGTGCATGACGTGAGCGTGGTTGCACTTCCCTTTTACTGTATATGATGTGCTCAATGTACGTACGTTAATGAGTGTGAATGTGAATAAAAGGCCTAATTCAATCTTTCCATTAAAATTGATCATGTCTCTTCAGAAGATTAAACCACTTAATTATTTTGATCAAACTTAAATGTGTATTTGAATTTTTTTTAATTACCAACAAAACTACAAAAGTGCTCCAACAAAAACTAAAATTCCTGTGCAATATAGTAGCCAAATCAATACGAAACGAGTAGCATGTCTACATTTGTAGTATTATTAAAACCGTAGTACCTGCGTGACCTACTGCTACCATCTAAAATATGTGTCCAGTGGACACTTAACTTCCACGAGGCCCTAGGACGTGAGGCATAGATGGTGTGTCGAAGCAGTGAAACTGATGCTTGACAATGGCAAAAAAACAGAAAAAGCAGCAGGATTACATTCGCTACAAGTAAGTCTGACCCCACTTTATATTAAGTGTCCCTAATACTTGTGTACTTGCATAGTAGATGTGTAGGTAGTATGTAACCACAGTGTATGTACATGGTATCTAAAGCTCTAATATTTCATGTAACAACCCTCAGAATGGTGTGTGTGAGTACAAATGTGTAACAGGACATTTTTTTCACTTCACTAATTGCTCATTTTGTAACTATCTATAGGAGTAATTAGAACAATTTGATTGAGGGGTGTAGTTGGGTAGGTTTAGGGATATGTAAAGT
Organism: Enteromius paludinosus; assembly: GCA_032361165.1. NCBI lineage: Eukaryota > Metazoa > Chordata > Actinopteri > Cypriniformes > Cyprinidae > Enteromius > Enteromius paludinosus. The sequence continues at coordinate 17,260,069 of JAUMHQ010000078.1, read as the reverse complement.
GGGTGGAGTTGGTGCACCTCTGTAATACCAGTGTATGTACATGGTAACTCCTCAGGAACTGCCCACTTCATATAAAGTGTAACATTCTGGACACCAACCACAATTTATATGTAAAGCCTAATTTACTGGCTGCTGCTGTGTAACTGCATGCTAAATACATAGCAATTGTAAAGTGTAACACTTTATTTACCAAAAAGTGCAGCTAGTCCTGTTACACTTTTGTACTTTCATTACCAGAAAGTGTTGTTACCAGTGTCCTGTTACACATTTTTACTAGCACATATCATTCAGTGGGTTGTTACATGTGTGTAGTTACACAAACATTAGAGCTGTAGATACTATGTACTTACACTGTGGTTACAACTATCTAGTTACTATGGAAGTACATGGGTATTAGCGCCTCTTAATATAATGGGACTCTATAAGCCAATATCGGTGACATCTCGTGCTAATTACTGGCTATGTGTGTCAGCAGACATGCTTCTGGTTTATAACCTGGCAGTTTGATGGTGCTGCTTATCCAGCCATCTGCTCCTGTCTTATTAGCTCTAGAAAAGCACTGAGGCTTCATCAGCAGAAGTCTACATTTAGTTTGAAGGAGGTTTTTATAAGGTTCAGACACAAACCAGCATAACCACTCCGTGACCTACCGATTGAAAAGGGAGAACCTAAGATTAGCACGTTAACAATGACAGATAATGATGATGCACTGAGCCAAGTACAGCACATCTGAAGCCTGGCATGTGAGGAAGGAAAAACTTTTAATTAGTGTAACCTTTGGATTAAATCCAGACAATGATCACATTTGATGCATTAGCCTTTTTAAATGAATTTAACCTTTAGATGAAATCAATTAGAGTTATACTTCTGTAGTCCTTTCTTTTGCTTTGGACGTATTGTTTCTTGGACTGCTGCAATACACAACACCCTGTTAGTCAAAATCACAGTTACTGCAATTGACTATTGTAAATCCTGTTAGATACAGGTACAAATGAATTCTTAAAGCAATTATTTCTACATAATGGAACTCCATTATGGCAATATTTTTGATTAAATCATTTTATTTTCAACGCATCATATCATAAAAAAGAAAGCGATCAATCAAAATGTTCTTATTGATGCATCAGGCTCGGATGGATGGATGGATGTTACTCTATCCAGTGATGATCAAGGCACTTACAAATAAACGTTCCTCAAAAACCTAATGTATGGCATTTCATAACTTGCATAAAGTAAACCTATGTTGAAATATTACTAACACCATGAAATATATTTGAATCGGTAAAGATTTCACAACTAAAAGTACCACAATCATGCTAAAAGGCATTCACTCAAACAGATGTCTTTCAGCAAAATTGTTTTACAAGCACATGATAGTTGCAATACTGATCTCCACATATATCTTCATCTATAGTTTGTTTTATATTGTATTGTATAAAAAAAACGATAAGCACTGTGCACAGAGGATTTGTAACGCCACGTAAAAAGCCCTAAAATTCATCATAAATCGAGCACAAGTAACATTCATTCCATGCCAAGCCATGACAAGCAACTAGTCAGGAACATAAATAAAAATAAAAGCTCACGGATGAATTCACTGGTTTTTCTCCTTTCCACAAATTAGAAAATGATCTCCGCGTTTACTCGCCCCCCAGCTGTTCCTGCTTGGTTACCCACAGTTTTCAAAACCTCCTTTTGTGTTCAGCAGAAGAAAGAAATTCATGTATCTTTGGAACAACTTGAGGGCGAGTTTTCATTTTTGGGTCAACAATCCCTTTAAGGTCTTTGAGTCTTAAATCAAAGCAAAACGTCTTGAATTCGTAAAACTTTGACATTAAATGTTGAATGCACATCACTGCACAAAAAAGTTATTCTACTAGAAGTAAGTTTGTAAATGTCAACTAATCCTTATTCATGTGCAACTACATGTGTGCTAACTCTCAGAGTTAGGTTAGGGTAGGTTTAGGGTTAGTAGAAGAAGTTTCTGATAGTCAGTATGTAGTGGATCCATCAAAATAAAGTGTTAGAAGATATTAAGCAGACAGTCTACTAATACTCTAATGACTGCTAGTTGACATGTAGTTAACAAGTGACTTACTGTTAGTAGATTGTCTAAAATGTACAATTTCTTTCCTTTTGTGAATGAAGTAGAGTTTTCTGAGCAGAGACAGTATTTCTTCTTTGTTTTAACTCACTTGATTTTAATCGGCTTCTCAGGTCATTTTGCTTCTCGGTGTGTCTTGATTTAACTTGATTCTTCAGACATTTAGACAAAGTACAGCACTTTTTGCTGTGTGATGAGAAGGTACAGTAACTTGTATAATTGATATTAGGGTTTTTTGTATAATGAATTAAAAACGTAATGGAGATCTGTTGGAAGTTGTATTTTCAAACTCATTTTCGGCACTAGAACTATTCACATTGTAATCTCTTCAATATGCTCTTTATATTTTATTTACTTGGTCTTAGTCTTAAATTCTGCAGAAAATATTCACAAGAGTACAAAAGAAATGAAGTTGAAACGGAAAGAGGAGAGTACATGCTGAAAACCACAAGCGCGTGAGTCTGCCGTGACAGTAAGGTAAAATAAAGGTACAAAAGCTGTCACTGGGGCGCTTTCGGGGCTTTACACTTTTGTACCTATTGGCCCGGTTTCACAAACGGGGCTAAGCTTAAGCCAGGACTAGGCATTAGTTAAATTAAGATATTTAAACAACTTTTTTGCCTCATAAGAAAATATTACAGGTGTGCATCTTAACACAGAACAATGACACTGACGTGTTTTAAGATATGTCAGAGCAAGATATTTTAATCTGAGACAGCTCAAACATGCAATTTAGTCTGGGACTTGGGGGTTAAGGTTCTAATATGTACCCTTTAAAGTACCAAAATGACCCTTTAGGCTCAAACATCAAACATGTCCCAGTGACAGCTTTTGTGCCTTTATTTCTGACAGTGTACTGTTGTTGATGATAAAAATGTATAATATCTGAAATAACAGTGAAAAGGTACTTTTTAAGTAGATGCAGAGCATAACCAGTAGAGGTCAGACTGACTCCTCTGCTGCTTTCTTGACAGACCTTGGATGTTTTCCGAGGACCGTCCGCTAGCCTTCATGCACTGCTGTGCTAAACGGCACAAAGAACTCCAAATATACTTTTCTAAAAATTCTAAATATACACACCCCTGTCCAGTCATGCTCCACACTTTAGAGAAATAAAGACAGTCCTTGCTTCACCTTTCACTCAAAGACTCTGAAATGATGTGAATTTGTACATGAGCAAACCAAACACGAGTTAGCAGGGTTCTAGATCATTTGTAAGATTCCAGAGTTTTTAATTCTATTGTACTTGTATACCCTTCCTTAAGGTATAGTGACCTATAGGTTAGAACCGGCTGTCTGTCTGTGATGTGAAGCTTCTCAGCTCTGGAGAATAGCATCAGGTCAGCAGCTTATCTTCATTGTACTTTCATAAAATGACACTAAAAGGACTGTCAAGTAATGTAAGGCCCCACTTTATATTAGGTGACCCAACCTGCATTCAAATGAATTATTCGCTACAATGCACTTTTTGTATACATGTTTTTACTGTGTACTTGTACCCACCAGCAGAAGTGTTTTGCAATACAATATGAACACAATACATTGTACTTATTTTTTGATTAAGGCCACCTTACATACAGTGTGGCCTAATGTACTAGAAGAAGGATATCTGAAATGCCATTGGAGCATCATTGTTTATGATGTCTGCATTTCTTTTGAAACTTTACAAGTATTATGTCAGCTAAATTCACTTTAGATTCAAATTTAGAGGGGGAGAAAAATGATCCCATGGAGTAACGGATCAAATTTCCTTCAAGCTCTCATAGAGGAGCAGGGTTTAGTCAGCAGCTTGTGCAAAGATGGTGTAAATAGGCATTTACCCAAGGAATTAGACATTTTGAAATTGGTCCCTTTTTAAGGTTTCGGTCTGGGTCCCCACACTGAAAAGTTTCCCTGACAGACAATAGTTGGGTGGTTTTATAGGACACCAACTGTTCCAGTCCGTCACAGGACACACTGACTAATGCAGTGCCTCAGGCTTTGACACCTGGTTTTGTGTTTCCACAGGGTTTGTTTAAAACAGATGGACATGTTTTCAGCCTTTGGGCTACCTTGATTTCCTGTTTGAACCAAAAACTTTTTAGCAACACATTTGTTTGGAATGTAATGCTTGTTTGTGAAAATGAAGGACTGTCTCACATGTGCCTGTCACATGTTATTTATTTGTGTGTGTGTGTGTGTGTGTATATAACTTTTATTTTGGATGCAGTTAATTGTTTGACAGCACAAATATATGTATGTTCTTACATTTATTTATAATATAAAATATATTTAATATATAAACAATATATTTCCTTGAATATACACAGTATATAAACACACTATACACATTAATATTGTGTAAACAAAATTATTTTGGATGCAACTGGTTAGAATTAATCGTTTGACAGCACTGTGAATACACATTTTGGTATGTATATGTGTGTGTGTGTGTATATATACATCATACATATGTCAGTTTATTCATTATAGGTTGATTTCAATATCATTTTCATCCACAAGTTATGGTCAAAAAATAAAGATTGTCTGAATATACTCCCCGTAACATTTTGCTATTGCATCTAAACTTACTCTAAATAACTGGGATCAGATGTTGTGTTAGACTAAATGAATGAGCTCAACATTTGTTCTCCTGACTTTAAGTCTCACAGCCTCCCCTGTGGTCACTTCAATCTGGTCCATCAGTCTACCTCTTCAGTATTCTCACTTAGGGAGATTAATTATTCATGATCATGCTTATTAATGAAGGCAAGCATCTGTGCTCCCCTGTGCCCTCTTCCACACACTGCTAGCCAAACAAGCGGTCCAGTTTAGAGATTGCAGTTTGAGCTTCAGCATCATTTAACAAGTCCCTGGATATGGATTCATCAAAGCGTGAAATAAGAAAATGAACTCTCTTCCAATCTGATCCCCTTGTGGCCTGGGACCGGATCTTTAGAGCCCTCTCTGTGCTGAAATCTGTGACCTGGCATATGGCCTTTAGTCTGCTGCTGCTCACCCTGCATGGAATAATCCAAGGCTCTGTAATTTCATAAAAAAATATGAAATAAGGATTTCACAAAAAAAAAGGCATGAATGCTAAAATCTGAACAGATATTTTTTAAATTATTCTAAAAAGCCTTTTATATGCTGTCAGTCAGATGGCAGAAGCCATGTAAATGATAGCTTTTCAACAAAGATTAGTGCATGTTCATAACACATATTCCCCCAGTTTCACAGACCAGGCTTAAGCTAGTCCCAGACTAAATTGCATGTTTGAGCGGTCTCAGATGAAAATATCTTGCTCTGACATATCTTAAAACATGTCAGTGTCATTGTTCTGTGTGAAGATGCACACCTGTAATATTTTCTTATAAGGCATTTTTGTAAAAGTTGCTTAAATATCATAATTTAACCAATTCTTAGTCCTGGCTTAAGCTAAGCCCTGTTTGTGAAACCAGGCCAATGTCATGTTACATCAGGCTTTATATAGTTTTAATCACAAGAAATAGCAATTAATTCAAGTGCATTCAAATTTGAGCTCGTCCTACATGTTTAACTACTTGATTTTTGAGATCTGCTAATCCAGGCTGCTTTTTTTTTGTTTTATTTTGCCTGACTGTAAAGTCTAATTATGTGGCTCATGAAATCTAATCTGTGATCGTTCAGATCTTTTCTCCAGCTCTCTCTCTCCTCTGGCGTGAATACCCCACATAAGCAATGCAGCAGCTCAAACCAGTCTGTCTATGTGAGAATTGAACAAGACTGACTGACATCAGGGGGCATAACACATTTAAACACACCAAGACCCTGCGCACCGTTCCGGAGACGTATATGTGGGTGTGTGTGTCATGGGCACTAGGTCTCGCTGCGGGCTGTTTTATTGATCGGGGGAAGACAATGGGGGGGCATCCCAACAGCTCATGCATACGTAATCTAGTCTCTCACCTCTCTGTCCTGCGCTCTTTCCTCTTGCCTTTGGGACGGCCGTGAAAATGAAAAAACAAGCTTCATCGCGAATAACAGATAGGGTACGTGAGCATTTGTCGTACTGACTCTGATAATGCTGAAGCACGGGAATGATGTTTGTTAGAGCATATTGCTGATGAAATCTCGAGCAGGGATAAACATAAACATCTTGACGCATTAAACCTCCTGGGTGTAAAGGGCTGCTTGTTTGGAAGGAATGCTTCCTGTTTCTCTGACGTTCTAAAGACGGCACACTTCCCAGGGTTGAAAAGCAATTAAGAAATACCCAACATATAATATCCAATAAAAACAGACCTACTGTTTAATTGACTTTAAAACTGCACACACTTGAATAGAATTAAATAGAATAGCATTATCAAAAACTGAATTACCTAGAATAAAGCATATTTTTATTTTTATTTTTTTGTATTGTAGCGTATATGTACATCTATTGTGTAGAAAAGTGATATATATTACCAGTTTACTTGTGTGTTTTGTAACCCTCCTGACCTTTAAAACGGATTTAAAACAAGAAAGCATAGAGTATGGCTCATCCATGAATAGTTCCCCCAAAGCAGAAATAAAATATGATCGTACTACATGCAACCTAACCTTATATCAATACCTCTGAGGAGCTTTAATCACGAGAAATAGCAATTAATTCAAGTGCATTCAAATTTGAGCTCGTCCTACATGTTTAACTACTTGATTTTTGAGATCTGCTAATCCAGGCTGCTTTTTTTTTGTTTTATTTTGCCTGACTGTAAAGTCTAATTATGTGGCTCATGAAATCTAATCTGTGATCGTTCAGATCTTTTCTCCAGCTCTCTCTCTCCTCTGGCGTGAATACCCCACATAAGCAATGCAGCAGCTCAAACCAGTCTGTCTATGTGAGAACTGAATAAGACTGACTGACATCAGGGGGCATCTAAACACACCAAGACCCTGCGCACCCTAACACTTGCCTTGCCTTTTAATTTGAATGCTTAATAAGAGCCTTGGTGCACCTATTGTAACAAAACATGATTTTAACGGTAAAAAAAGTGTTAAATAGTTAATGGTAAATTACTGTAAACTTTACAAGGACAAACTGTAAACTGACAATCCCAGAATTCTCTGTATTACATTTCCATATGTTTATTAGGGTTGTATGTTACATGTCATGTAGTTAAATGAATGTTTATATCATCACCATGGTGGTGTTTAGTGTTTGTGTGAATGACACTGAGCTCCTTATACATGTTCAGTTTTAAAAGCTGCTTGTGATGGGCTCTGGTTCACCACCTGCATTTGGTGCTTATTAGTGTATTTTCTTAAACAGATTTGGTTACACTTCATTCTGACAGACATTCTGCTAATTATAAATAACCTTTTCTGTGATGAGGCATCAGAAGCGTTTGGATTAATTTACGGTAAACTTGAATCAAGGTCAACAGGCAGGGTCAGTAACACAAAGACCAGAAATACCAGGCGGAGATCGGGACAGGCAGCAATCAATCAGAAGAGTGTTCAGGCAAATGTCAGTTCTCTGGTGAGGGTTCCCTCTGGTGGCAATCGGTTTGTGACAATTTGTAATTACATGTCAACTCACTCTCATTAATTTGGAACTACATGTCTAGTAAGTGGATCCATCAAAATAAAGTGTTAGAAGATGTTAAGCAGACAGTCTACTAATACTCTAATGACTGCTAGCTGGCATGTAGTTGCAAAGTTACTTACTGTTAGTAGAATATAGACTGTTAGTCTAAAGTGGCCTATCCAAATAAAATGTTACCACAGATTTAGTCTCAGCCTCAGACGTCACGGCCACTGAACGTTGGCTAAACGTCTGATGCATGTGGTACACTTAACTGGAAACCCTTCAGGAATGTCGAAGTCGTCATCTGATTGGTTGAATTTTATCGGACTTCCGTGGGACGCGAGTGTCGCGTTTATTTTCGGTCCCCCGGGAAACAAAGCTGATGTTTATTAACATCATATCAGTTAATGAAGCTACAGTTTTTAACTGTAAAATCACCTTTATCGCATTCCGGCAACCACAGCTGGTGTTTTTTTCTTCTAAACCGCAAGTTATGGATTTAATTTTTATTTTTTACAGTGTAGGTTGAATGGGTTACAGTCTATTTTAAGTACATAAGTTATATAATTTTTTTTTTTATTATTTATATATAAATATATACAGTACCGTTCAAAAAATCTGGGGTCAGTAAGATATTGAATGGTTTTTAAAGATGTTTCTTCTGCTAAAGGCTGCATTTTTTAGATTAAAAATCCAGAAAAAACTGTCATATTGTGAAATATTATTTCAATTTAAATTAACTGTTTTCTGTGTGGATATATTTTAATTTATTCCTGTGATACAAAGCCTCGTTACTCCAGTCTTCAGTGTCACATGACCCTTTCAGAATCATTCTAATATGCTGATTTATTTATTATGAGTGTTGGATATAGTTGCGCTGCTTAATAGGTTTTTTTTGAATCAGTGCATTTTGATTCATTCTTCTTTGAAGGAAAGAGATTCTACAGCTCCATGCAGTAGTTCTCTCCTGCCCATCCTGCTAGAAATGGAGGGTCATATTAAGTGCATTACAATGTAGGCTGTGCCGATGAGCCTTAGTATTTACTGCTCATTTTGGCATGTGTTGTAAGTACATCAATTCCATGCACTCACATTTTGCATACAGTGCGCAATATACATCATATACTGCAGCAATCAATAAATCATGGATAATATTAATGCTGCTCACTTACATTTGGGTATATACATTTTTTTCCTTCTTTGTTTTAATTAATAGGAAGCATCTTTGTTAAGGTCTGAATTAAAGATTGAGTTTTAACATGCTAATTAGATTACTGCTGTATTATGAAATGTTTTTCCATAATTTATGACCTCAACTTTGTGGCTGTTCAGATGTTGTTTGGATTAGAGAGTGGTTTGAGGTTTGCTGAGGGGCCAGACAAACCCTGAGATCAACTTATCATGCCATTTCAAATGTCTGCACAATTTTGCGCAGAAATCCGCAAAGATTCTCTCTCACACTCTTAAAATCTCACAGCATTCAACACAGCTTGAACACGCTATGGCCTTTTTGTCTGCTTTATTTTCCCCTAATACATCTGTTTCTATAATAGGATCTAAATGATCATTTAAGTGTACATTTGTGTGTGCAAGGTCAGGCTAGTGTGTCATATACTCCTTTCGTAAAGACGTAAGTCAAGACATAACCCTTAAGTTTTAACATGCTATCTAGTCTAAACAATTTACACGTGCATGTGCTGCTGAACTAGAATAGAGAGCGCTGTCTAGGGAAAATGTGGATGGAAAAACCAGGAAGCCGTGCCCTTTAATTGGATGCTAGTTCTGACTGCGTCCTGACCTGGAACTCCCAGACGGCTTGATAAGAGGTCGTATATCACACCTGTGTGACTGTCCTCACTTCCGTTGTTTACTGCAGAAACAATTGACAATGTGGCAACTTTATTATTTTCCTATATGGGCAAAGATTACATTAGATTGGCTCAATACATTTTTTATATTACACTGTGCAGAAATGACAAGGAATTTCCTCATAAACCACCATGTGGTGATAAACCAAAGCTGTTACCATGTGAGAGTGAATCATCAGATATATATATGGGAGCAAACATAATTAAGGTTTCATGTGCAATAACTGAAGAAGGATTTTGAGAAACACCACTGGGAAGCCTCAGAACTTTTTTCCCCTCAAAAATCTAATATAAACTGCCCACCCGCAAACCTACAGGTCCAAACAAAGAGTCCGTTTAGAAGTAGATGCCTGTCACCAAACAGAGATTTAAATAACCTTAATAATGTAACCCAGCAACCAAACACGCGTTACTCGGATAAACACTGGGCTCCTCTCCGCTGAAATCAGATTGGTGGTTCTCTGCGCATAATCTAATTAGGTTCGCGAGCGCTTCGATCTCATTGGTGAGCTGTGGCGTCTTTGAAGTTTAGGGGCGTGGCGAACTGTTCACGCAGCGCACTGAGAGTTGAGGAGTCAGAGTTTGTGTGCTCAATCTTTAGAGAAAAGAACTGGATTAAAACTTTGTCCTTGGAAAAGCGTTGATTCAGATGAGTGTGCTCTCGAAAATAACACAAAGAAGTGACTATTTAATACCCTGTCCTGTGGCTGATTTTCAATATCTGGTAAGTAAAAGTTGTCTGTGTTTTTGTTTGCGGTATTTCATCAAATCTAAAGAGGTTTTCTGGTTTCATATGAGAAACTAAAACTAGTTTGATTCTCTTTATTTTTTTTAAAACGAGAAGGTTAACACGATGAAATTGTGTTTTGTGTTGTATTATGTTTACATGCTTAAATATTTAAATTAAAGTGCCAAAGTTAAGTAGCCTGTTTTCTGTAAGTAAGTACTTTAAGTATTTTGTGTGTGTGTGTGTGTGTGTGTGTGTGTGTATATATATATATCTTATTTTAACACCGCATGAATTATTTTTGTTGTCAGCTTGAAATAACGTAATAAGACAATTTACATGTAAACATTTAATCGTTTTAATACATTTTGCTTTATATAAAAATAAAATAACTTTCTGACAGTAATGTCTGCACCTATTTAGAAAATAATAATTAGCTGAAAATGTAAATTTAGTTGTCAGATTTAAAAAGTCATAAACTTAAAAATTAAGTTAATAATAATAATAATAATAATAATAATAATAATAATAATAATAATAAATCTGACTGGTTTGGTAGTTGAAAATTGCTAAAACATATAATTTGTTTCCTCGGCTTCTCTTCTCTGGACTGAATAGTCCGCTCAAGAAAATAATGGTGACACGAAGAATTGTATCTCATATTGTGTATTATGCCTACAACATGTGAAAAGAAATTGATTTGAGAAGCTATAAGGAAAGCACTAAATGACCTGCTTCTGTTCTTAAGCAAATCATATGCAAACTGTAATATACAAATTGGAGTTGGTATTCAGCTTTCCAACAATGAAAAGAACCAGATGGCAGATGTGCATCATGTTGTCTTTAGGTTACATCTATAAGTCATAATATACACACCTGGTGTGTTATTTTATTAACCAGTCTGCCTTGTTTTACTGATTTATCAAGTGAGAAGTAAGACTTTTTGATTGTACAAAAAAGATGGACAGTCAGTCTTCCATGGTGATTAAAGTTAAGCTTTAAATAAGAAGATGTAGTGATAGGGTGTGGTGTTAAATTTGAGAAGAATACCATCATGACAAAAGGGCTATTGAACCCTGTGGAGTGTCAGCAGTTAGAACAAATACTAGCTGACCACAGAAGGAAGGTCTAGGCATGCCATTTGGCACAGGGAGCTCTCAGTCATGATTGATGTCTGCTTTGTAACTCCTAAGGGTGGTCGAATTCATTCATTCAACTATTTTTTAATATCCAAGGTTTTACTTTTTCTTACAGAGGCTGTTCCTAATTGCAGTCTTTTTTTTTTTTTACTAGTGTAGGTCTATAGCTGTGGTTTCCACACTCAGTAGTGGGAGTGGTTACTGTGGTCTACTTTATGATTTGGGGCCTTATTGAACTAAATTGAAGTAGGAAGGTATAGTTTTTTGTGTGATATCTGTGATACCTTTTTAAGTTGTGGAGTTGATGGATGTAGTCTTCAGTCTGTTTTTAAAACACTACTTCAATTCATTGCCACAAGGAACATTACAAACCTATTTTTACAACTTGCCCTCAAAGTTCCTGGCCCTAATTCTGTGAAACAAACCACTCTTTGGAAAACCGTATATCATGTCCACCCTTTCCCCCATATAAGGTGGTGTGTGCTGTAAATTGTCTGGTGTACAGTGAGTATGTGTGTGTCTCTCACGGTTTAGATAGATTCTGTGGGTCATTATGAATTCCTTTTCAAATGTTCACTCACTGTAAGTCACTTCTTGTAGAATGCTGTTTCTAATTCTGTTAAACTTAAGTCTTTTATGTTCTGACCATTAACAGGTAATCTTGGTCAATTTGATGATGTGTTTCTGTCATCTGGAGATTATATTTGGTTCAAAAGTAATTGCACAAGGGCAGTCTCTGTGCACGTGGCTGGCTGTGTTTAGAGCTGGCTATAAAAAGCAGGTGAGGTAAGACGGGTGTTGAATGCGTCCTGGAGGCACTGAGCCACTGTCTAGCGGCCAGTCAACGTTTTTTTTCCTAACTGTCTTTCCAGGCTGTCCAAGGACAGGCTGCCGAATCGCAGACATGTTTGTCTAACAATAAACATTTTTTTTCCCCCTGCTGCTTTAAACTGTCTTCTGACATCATTTTGAACAAAATGATGGCTTGTTGAGTCACAAATCCTTATATAAATTCCAACTGTTCATGATTCACCGGAAAGAGACTAACCTAGCTAAAAGTATGGTTTGTTCGTGTTCAGGCCGACGACATGATTGGTGACAAATTGAAAGCTTTAGGACTGCTCTGTCAAACTGAATTATTTAGGAGTTGCCGGTATGATTGATAAAAATAATCAGCAGGTCAGGGAGAGTTGAACTGATATGTACAATGAATTACTGTGCTAATGTCAATGAACACCAGAGTGGTGTGTGGAAAAGTAGATTGGTAAAAGGAATACTTCAGGCAAAAATAAAAATTCTGTCATCATTTACCCTTGAGTAGCTCCAAACCTGTATGAATTTCATTGTTCTGCTGAAGAAAGTTGTTTCGTATCACCATTGACTTCCATAGTTTTTTTTTTTTTTGCTGATATGAAAGTCAAAAATTAAATACTTACCATCATGTTATTCCAAACCCACATGATATTGCTTCTGCAGAACAAAAAACAAAGAAACAAAAGAAGAGGTAATTGTAACAAAACACAGAAACATTTCCCACTGATTTTGTCCATCTGTCTTTTTTATTATAACACAATGCAGATCAGGTGTGTGTGTGTGTGTGTGTGTGAGAGAGAGGGTGTATCCAGCTGACATCGGGTCCGGCAGCCGTTCTTTTAACACTAATCATAAGAGTAAACACAGCTGGGTCAGGAAGCTCTGAAATAAAGTGCTGCATTTCTAGGACAGCCTCCATTGTTCTCTTTGATAGATGAGTGGAGTAAAGCCACGAGTTAGAGATTCATCCCTATCAATCCCTTTCTCTGTCGTAAATCAAACTATATTGACAGCTTTTATGTATCACAGTAAACTAATTGATCATGTTCCTCAACATATGTTTCCAGAGCTCTTGTGCACCCTCCAAGTGTTTCAAAATCTTGAACGGCACACATTTTTTCATCTCAATTTTTGATCATTCATCTACTCTTCAACCTGAATGTGCAGGCTTCAGAAACCCTCAAGGACAGCTCAACCGATAGCGAGCTGTAATCGTCTGGAGGAAAAGATCTCTTTGTTTGGGTTATCTGTGCTTTTTACTTGATGTATATGATATATAATAAGGCCTCCAGACGAAGCTTTGGTTGTTTCCCATAATAAAGATGGGTCCTCAGTTGAGGCAGAATTAGTGGGCATGAAAGAGTTAATTTCCTATGTAAAATAAGATATAACATTATGGTCTACCAACATGAATATGTGAAATCTCCAGGTATTTGGTATTTTGGATCCCAAAGGAGTATTTGGCAAAACTGCTGCATGATAGATATATTCCCTATATGGCAAGATGTGATATGCTCCAACATATTTTTCAGGAGCAAAAATATAATCCTATTATAGCTGTTGTGGACCCTAGAAAAATGTATACTCTTGTATAATGTATAATCGACTAGAGGAAAAGATCTGATAGTTATGTCAGGACTTATTTGACCTGAATACAAATATACAAAAATCAGTGTGTATCGGTATTAGAGTGCGGATCGGGCCGCATTTATCTGTCCAAGCCTGGCCCGCGTCCGACAGAGCACGAAAGGCATTAAGATATTTATGTCCGAGCCCGATCCCTGCCCGATCTCATTTTTTCTCATACTAATGACACATGCACTTTTTTGTGTGGAAAGCCCGCTTTTATTAAGCAACTGTAGGAAGGCGTTCGGAAATGTCAACAGATGGGGTAAAAAACGCCATTTATAACATTCGCGCTGATGTGACCGAGTCTGACCTGAACCCAAGCATCCTTTCTAAATATCTGTCTGAACCCGACCCGACCCGACCCGTCGGGTACCGTCGGGCTCTGGTTGGGTATCCATCCTCTAATCAGTATCGGTAATATCGGTAAATGTACTATTTCTATACTCCTTGGGACTAAATTGGCCTATTTCTAGTAAAAGTATACTTTAACTATAACAGTAGTAAACTGAGTAGACAGCTACTTTACATCAATGTTTTGTAGTTTGTACTGAACCTAGGCTATACTAACACTTTAGGTATACTGATAGTTTACTAATTAAAAACTAGTAGCAGTTTAGTAGACTTAAGTACAGTCTCGGTGAACTACTAGTTTAGCAGTTTTATACTGAAAGTATACTCTGTTTTTATTTTTAACTGTACATCATACTTTAAGTATACTACTATGTCCCTATTTAGGTATTAATTTTGTTATATGAATATCTAAACATATTTTTTAACACTTGAATGTGAGTAAGTTTCACCGTAATTTTTCTCCAATTAAAAAATAAAGAAATAAACAACACTTTGAAAGCTGAAAAAAGACTATGTATTGGATGCAGAATAATAAAAAATTTGATAGCTTGACTGTCGTTATTCATTGGTGACATTATTTTTCATAACGACAGTTTTGATACGGTTTTATGTCTGATGATTGTGTTAGATTACATGTGTAAGCGTCTGTTGTTTCCGTTTCTTCTTCTCTTGTGTTTTTCTGGAAATTCTGTACAGAAGAAGTGTACTAGAACCTAGGGCTGGGCAATATATATCGAACGATATATTATCCAGCTTATCCACAGAGCCGTAGATCACTGAGAAGCTGCACCATTGAATCACCCGCGAATCTCAATGCGCAGCTTCTCAGTGATCTACGGCTCTGTAGATAAACTGGCGTTCCTTTTGAAAACAGGCGATAGAGATTTACCCTTAATCAAAGAACCGGCTTTACTGACGAGATGCATATAACAAATCGTTCGCTTATATATCGCCCAGCCCTACTAGCACTCCCTACCATATAATAATGAAACTTCTAGGAGCACAAGCATAGCTCAAGTATATTTAGACTTTTTAAATCTGTATAATTAATTAGTATACTTGAATGTCATTTTAGGTATATTTCTGAGAAGTATATAAAGCTCAGTTCTGAGAAGTGCCTAAAAAGCACTTATTTTTCAAGTATACTTTAACTTTTTTTTAGTATACTATTTTATAGCATACTTAAATAAACTTCTTTTTCATGAGGGTGGTCAGTCGAGACAACTGGTATTATCACATGTTTTAAATGCGTCTTCTGTGACCACTTATTTTCAGATTTTGCTGCAACGCTCCTCTCATATTTCTGTACATTTTACATAACGTTCTTGGGAGCATTGAATGCTGTTGTATGAATAAACCCTTTTATGCAGCTTGCTAGCGTGAGGGAAAGGTAGTGAATGAACAGGATAAGGATTCCCAAATCAGAAATGCAAAAAGCTTCAGATATACTTACAAGCTTCTGTCCTGTTTGCATCTGATCCAACTTTTCCATCGAATGAGAAACCGTGTATCCTCGATGCTGATTGTTACTCCTCATAATTACGTAAGGAAGCATTTTTCTGGGCCTTCACTTATTAAATAGGTAAGGTAGACAGAACTTAATGAAACGACGAAGAAACATATGCTTTCTACTGCGAATGTATTCACGTGTTATCCCAGTTCGTTTCATCACAGTAGTCCATGTTTTTAGAGTTCCCCTGTAATGATTTCAGCCAGTTTCATGAAAAATCAGAAGCAGTCAATTATTCAGTCACCCCTCTGGCATTTTTAATTGGTAAATGTGTGACAAATCTCCTGCGGAGCAAGATTTCAAAGAAGAAAAGAGAATATCCCCAGACTTGAGTGTCTGGGAATTGCTTTCTGAATAATTTTGAGTCTGCTATTAGCTATTGTGAAATTATAAGGAAACGCATCATTCATTTACGCTGCTCTGCTAGAGGACTAGTGTTATCAAAGTACCAGCAGCTCAGTACCATGTTGATATTGAAACTTTGAAAATGTGATGATACCTGTTTTTCTGCCACACCATTAGTATAGAGTCAGTCTGGTACATGCTGTTTTCAGGCGTCCTAATAACTTATAACTATTGATAGTTTTCATGTGACGTCACACCCTTACAGGAAATTTTGCTCCATTTTACGCAGTTTGCATTAAGTAGTAATGTAGTAAAACGCAGACATTAAAAGGTGAAATTCAGTAAATGCATTATTGTTGATGTTATTTTGTACCGGCAAGCAATGACTGAGAGGTTTTTTTTTTTCAGAGGTTGTCTAAATATTTGCGGCTGTGAAAATTAACAGGCTTTTGCTGCAGTTCTATAGCCTGGCTTCCGCGACTTTAAAGCTCATAGGAACTTAGTCTGGCCAAGCTACCTTACTACCTGCATCCATCAGATGCCTCTTTATACTACTGGACTAATCTACAACCAATCAGACCACTCATTCCGATGACGTATGAGTAGCGACAGAACCAATTGTAGCTAGCTTCATTAAAGCAGTGGGAAAATGTCTTTACTTACTTTGATTATGAAAATTTCTCAAAACAGCTCGTTTCTCATTGGTTCCCACTAGGGATGCAACGGTACAGTAAGCCTACGGTTCGGTTTGTATCACGGTTTTCTGGCCACAGTAACGGTTCGGTTTCGATACATCACTACTACTGTATGTGATCTCTAACATAGCGGGAGGTCATCTGCCCTTTCTATTTCAAGTTAAGGTACAGAGACAATATTAAATGTAAAAAAGGTACAGATTAAGTCAAAACACCACATTTATTTAAAAAAAAGAACACTTATTTTTGCCCTCTTTCAAAAACAGACAATATAAAAAGTGCAGTATAAAGTGAAATATAAACAGGAACATTATTCAAATAAATATTGACAGCAACAAGAAAATACTTAAGTTTACTAAATCCACCATCAGAACAAACACCAATAACAAAATGTATCACTTAGTGGTGGCGCTTACTGGCGTCCTAAAGTTCTGGAATAATTTTGCTGCTGAAATGTTAACCTGTGCAGCCTGAGGCGGAAACAGAATTGATTAGTTCGTCTCTCGAGTCTTCTGACAGCCCCATAAGCTTAACCTATGCAGCCTGAGCCACTCCCACGAGACGACTCGCTCTTCCCGAGTCACATTAAAGATTTGTTCAAAATGAACGACCCATCACTAGTCTTGAGAAGTTCTGACCATCGCCTGGTTGTCTATGCGCTTAATACACAGAAAATGGCAATTTGAATTAAAAGGAAAATTTAATGCCTCAAATATGCTTCTGAAATATCGCGGTTCATGTGGGTCTGCCGAACCAAACTGGGCGAACCAAACGGTTCGATAAACCACCGAAAACCGTTGCATCTCTTGTTCCCACTTTTTTGTGAACGGAAATGCTCTAAAACTGCAGCTTTGCCAGACTAACTTTGCTGGCGAAATAGAATGTAGTGTCACAGGAAGTATGGGCGGTCCCAGGCTAGCAGTTCTATGGATGTTTTGCCCTTCAGGTCTTCGAACTGGTCACATGACTGATGGAAACTATGGACAGCAAAAAGAATTTCTGATGTCAAAACAAATATGTGAGATTTGTTTTATAAACGTGTATTATTTGCTTTAATTAATAATGCTCATTACTTTTATTTAGTGCTGGACAATAATTAATCGCATCCAAAAATAAAAGTATATGTGTTTTTTTAATATACACACATGCATGTATACATTTAAGAAAAATATATAATATTAATATATATATATTAAAATATTTTCTAAATATATACTCTATATGTGTGTCTTTACATATGCATAATAAATAAACACAGTAAACACATATATAATGTAAACTAGAATTTTATTGTGGATGCAATTAATTGTGGCCCAGCTCTACTTTAATTTATTTTAATATATATTTTTGTAAAATAGTTTTTGGTATAGAAACTTCTGAAATTCTACTGATATTGGTACTGATGACTGTGGCTTTGGGTGAGGACCTAATGTAGTTGTGATCAGGAAAGTGCATAGTGTATGTTTGTGGCTATTCCTGTCCGACATTCACTTGTCATTTGAAAAGCTTTCTTCTAATCCGTGTCGGCTCAGCCTCGATGGCCTTAAGACATGCCAGGAGAACAGCCTTAGATCCTCATAGAGAGAGGTGCAAACCTTCAGTAGCTTGTTCGGGAGTGTTCTCCCCTCCTCCAGCTGTCTAAGTAGTGCCGATTGCAATTCGGGACCGGGTTTGAGTGTGTGATTTGCCCTAAGGGATTAGATCCTGTGGGTCATCGCTATCCCACCATGCCTCAGACTCAACAAGCCTTTTGTTGCGCTCTCCAGATGGGACATTTTGGACAAAAATGCGAGGGGGTTGTGGGTATCACTGCACATACTGCCACCATTTGTTGCTGCCCTTATCTGTGCATGTTTTACCCCTTCTAAATATGACTTAGTGCTAGCTTGTTTGCGAAGGATTGGATATAACAGATCTGTCCCCAAACGACTTGAGTATTATTGCCATGTCCTATAATTAGAACAGAGTTGTGCCAAACACCCTGTATAGTAACAAATAATCCTCCTGTCATCTGGCTGAAAGCAGTTTAAGAAGGCA
Organism: Enteromius paludinosus; assembly: GCA_032361165.1. Lineage (NCBI taxonomy): Eukaryota > Metazoa > Chordata > Actinopteri > Cypriniformes > Cyprinidae > Enteromius > Enteromius paludinosus. The sequence continues at coordinate 17,241,324 of JAUMHQ010000078.1, read as the reverse complement.
TCCATTTAACCGTCATCTTCACACACTCGTTTTCTTTCAAGCTAGTTTAATTTTGTCCTCGGTAGTGGTTTGCAACTTTTTCCTTTCATTCTGGGGTCACCTCCACATGACAGGAAACTTTCAGCAATTTTTCAGAATGAGAGATTTATTTGTCCTGTAAACCCCGTGGTCTAGTGGCACGTGCAGACTTGTGCCTCTCTGGAATCTTTGGCCTTGGTTCTTATTATTTTGGTTTGAGAACCGATTCACTGGCTTCTAATGATGTTGTTCATTACAGCCATGAACTGGTTTGATTTGATCTAGTCAGCACTGTTTATTCTTGGCTGTTTAATCATCTAGTTTTTTCTGTGTTTCTATTAAAAATCTGCTGTGTGATTGCATGTTTTTTCCATTTGCATGGGCGTGAGCAGGTGACGGTGCAGCATTTATAAACGTGCCTGCCATTTGTGCTTCAGAGGCGTTTTTATGATCATTCCCAACTGTGAGTGTCACTAACGGGCTGTTTCTGATCCTCCTTTTCACCACAGGACTCTCTACTTCAATTATGCCTAAATTGCATTTAGCAAAAAACACTCACGCACATTAACATGTGTTAATTAGTCAGTAGGAATTCATTCCACACTTCAGGATCACATATACAGCAGATTACCTTTCGAAAGCAAAGCCTAGCGTGTCCCCAATGCTCTCTTTCTCATGAGTGCGGATAAGAGAGTAGGGTCACCTTTTCCAGTCAAAGCAGGTCATTCTGCTCCTTTGGGTGAAGCTCTTCTCTGCCTCCTGTCCAAGCGTGAACAAATGGTACATGGAGCAAATTCTTTCTCGTCTTCTCTGTGAATGAACAGATTGACCTGCCCTAACCTCTCAGCGCTCGGGCATCTGTTTGTCTGCTCCGTTCCTGTGCAGAACAGCATCGCTGCTGCTTTATCTCAGATGTCCTGTCCTGCAGGAGGAAGATAAATGACCATGAGAAATGATGGCACTCCTGTATCACTTCTTCAGGGCTTGCCTACAGTAAAGAGCATTTTAAAGCACCATAGGCTTATAATGTTATGTTTTTAATGCTTGTGTGTTATATTGTGCCATAAGCATAGTAACATGCTAGTGGTGAACCGCTTGTAGCACCTTGTCTGCGTATGTTACTTTTTGATGTTCCTTAGATGTATTGACAAAGTTGACCAAAAAAGGTGCAGAATTTTTGCTGTCGAGTAGTCGTTTGATGCTGATGCTGACTTTATGCTGTTTGATTGAAGCTGAAGTTGAAGTGAGTGCCTTTATTTGTTAGAATATGTATAACTCAACATTTTAAGTCAAATAATTAACAGTGAACCGATTGCTCATTGTAATCATCATTTGATTAATCGACTATTGAAATAATCGTCTGCTGCAGCTCTATGACGGCAGCAAGGTTTTGGAACGGGGCATATATAGCAAACGTTTGTTTGTCTGGAGTGATTTAATACACACACCTGTTTTACCGTAGTACGTATACTTACTATTTGTCATATTCACCAATGTGTCTCTCTGTTAACTCCATGACACCAAATCTCTGGACAGTACATTTTTTACAATAGTCATAAATTTCCATCTGAGCAGCAGTACTCAAAATTCTAAACATGATGGTATTGGACCCTGTGAAAATAAGAGTTTGTATCATGCTATGGTGAAAATGGACTTCCATAAAAAGAAGCAACAACCATAGAGCAGAAAGAATTTGATTGAAGTATGTTGGGCTCTGTTTAAAAATGAGAGGATATAGTGTTGAAAGATCATACCATAAATAACCCTGAGCTCTGTTGTTTTGATGTATAAAGGGTCGAATGATCCCTTTGTCATTATTTCACACCGTATTGTGCCTCTAAGACTTTTTCAAGTAGTGTCTTGTTCATAATGATCCAATATTGTGCTTGCCAGCAGTACAGACAGATAGTTATTAGTTCTGGAGTTTAAAATGATAGGGTTGTTGAATGTGCTCCACTGGTAACCTCATGTATTAACCCCAATCCCAATTAGTCAGAACAAGGTAAAAAATCTCTGGTTTCATTACTCACATATTCAAATCTGCCTCATTAGACTCTGAATAAATGCATGAAGCTGTCAAACAAGCTTACAGACCTAACTGCTGTATATCGACCTGTAAATGATCACCGCTTGTATCTGGACCACATGCATACAATTATTAAACAACCTGTCATTTAAGGATTCCTTATGCACATTGTGTCTGTGTTAGTTTGGTTAAGGGAAACCTTGCACTTCTGAAAAGGAGAGGTGTTAGCAGTCTTCTGATGTCAGACACTGATACCCCTGAAATAAAGCTAAATAAAGAAAAAAATTAATAAATCAACACTGCTCCGTTCTCCGGATTGTATCTTGATTAACAAGATCTTCAGCATAAACAAAGAGAAGACACTATGAACATCAAAAGGCATTTGTTAGTGGAACTGTTGATGCTTTGAGGAATATCCTTTGCAGTCCAAGATTCATATCTGATCTGGCTCGGAGAATCGTATTTTTACTAGCCTGGCTTCCAGTGAAATGTTATGGCTGTTGTAGTGAACGGAATTACAAATTGAGATGTTTCAAAGATAAATGAAAGACTGAGCTGAAAGAAGAACGCCCTAAAGAATATTTCTAAACACATCCAGCAGTCTTTAGTGATGAGGCCGTGGCATGCTGTTATCTTGCAGTGTTGGTTTAACACCTAACCTTTTGGGCTCTGGGTTAGAAGGTCACGTTACCGGCAGTCTCCATTGCTGCTTTTGGGGTGTGTGTTTGTTTTTGTAAATGCAGACCCAGTCATTTAAAACATGCCTAACTTATTGTTTCAAACCATATTCAAAAACGTGCCTGTGTTGGCAAGTTGATTTCAAACACAACTGCAAGCAACACTGTTTTTCTCCAGTGTTTGAAATAACAAGTATTTTCATTTCAAAGCGTTGGTTGAGCTACAAGGTGACACTCAAACAAATATGTTTTTGAATGTTTAACTAAAAGGTTTTTAAAATTCCTCTGAACTGCTTGTTACAAATGTTTCGGCCAATAAAAATAGCTTTTGTTTTTGGCACATGAAGCTGGGATAGGTACTATTGTAACATCCCGAGAAAATTCAAAAGTCTTTGATGCTTCTTGTGTGTAAAAAGGATAAATTGACGGCACAGAAAATATTTTGAACTTGTTTCAAAACCTGCTCTTTCAGACACTTGGGTGTCTGTGCGCTCAAAGAAAGACAATGAGTCACTCGGTTGGAATGCTGGAAAATTCGATCCCGGTATCAGACCCTACTTTTGTTCATCGAGAATGAAGGAAATCATGCCATTCCAGAACAGTTACTGGAAGATTTCTGAAACGGATTCAATCGAGAAAAACCAGCTGGTTTCTCATTGCTTTAAACCTTTAGACAAAATCAACTATGATTGTATTCTGTGAAGATTTGAAGGGTAGTCCTGCTCTGTGTCTGATGTGAGTCAAGAACTTTAGAGATTTCAATGAATCGATACACAAAATGTACAAAGTAAACAAATATTCCAAACAAAAAAAATGTGCAACAGAACAATAAAGAAAGAATTAAGAAACATTATTTTGTGTATTTAGTGTAATGCAATGTGTTTTTGCGGTTTAAGGTGGAAAAAACCCCCCAACACACATTATTTTCCACATACTGTACATTATTGTTTCTCCTCTAAGCCCCGCCTCCTGAAACAGTTCGATTTGTACAAAGCTCATTGTTCTAAAGAAGTGAGGTGTGCTCTGATTGGACAGCTATCCAAAGCACCATGATTGGCTGAATACTGCAAGCATGTGGCGGAAATGTTACGTCCCCTATCATAACGTCACATTACATACAAGGCATTACACATAACAAACGAGAGAGTGTTGTAAGTACAACTTAACCACTGATTTCTAGTTACCTCTTTTGGAAGCATAAACAAAGTAATTTCACTTTCACAGCGACACACAGCAATGCTAAAGAAGAACTATTTTTACTTCAACAAAGAACTATTTCTTTCTTACAACTTCTTTTGCCACAAAGAACCTTTTGTGAAACATGTTAAAGGTTCTTTATGAGACCATTTAGACAAAAGGTTCTTCTAAGACATTGTGAAGCATATTCATTTTTTAAAATGTAGAGAGTTAAAAAATCTAAATGGCTGTCTAAATGACATGTAAATGTCTGTTGGACTTCCTTTCTTCTCCACACCATTTAAGCACAATTAAAAAAAAATTATAATTAAGATTATGATTTCAGTCCTTCCAACGATGATGCAGATAAACAAAAGTGTAGAATATTTAATTTAGACTTTAATTTATATCTTGTTATAATAATAATAATAATACCTTTTATTTATAGGCGCCTTTCGAGGCACTCAAGAACACTGTACAATTTAAAATAAGGTGCAAACATTATAAGACCCATGCAAATCATTAAAAGCGATGTGCAAGGGTAAACAGTTCCATAGCCTCGGTGCCACACAACTAAAAGTCCTACCGGAACTTGGTACCGACAATAACTCTGCAGAAGATGATCTCAAACAGCGCAAAGGAGTGTACAAATGAAGAAGATCTGAAAGATGAAGAGCTTTATATGTAAGAAGTAGAATTTTGTACTGTACACAATAATGGACAGGAAGCCAGTGAAACTGGAAAAGAGTTGTGTGATCGAAGGTACATGTAACTATCTTAGCAGCTGAATTCTGGATTAACTGTAATCGATATCAAAGGGAATTACAATAATCAGTCCGAGATGTAACCAGGGCATGAATAAGCTTCTCCGTACTATGTTGGGAGAGTGAAGAATGCACATAAATAAAAAATGCAGAGCGAGAAATATTGCTAACATGAGAACCAAATGAAAGCAAATCATCCGGTATAACCCCGAGACTTTTGACCTGGGTAGAGAAGTTATTATCTATAAACAGGGTACAGGATTGAGTTTAGATAGAACAGATCTAGAACCCACAAGAAGGGCTTCGGTTTTATTCGAATTAAACTTTTAAAAAATGATTAGTCATCCAAATATTAATGTCCGACAAGCATTTAGTGAGGTCAGGAGGGGGATAGGAAATATTAGGTCTTGTAGAAATATGTGTGGATTGCATGGACAGAAAGGAACTTGACGGTGAGTATCTTTTTGATGCTCTTGCATCTATGCTCATTGACTCCCTCTGGTTACGTAAATGAGGCTGAGAATTGACAGAAAAATCATCCGAGACACTGGCAAAATCGGTTTCCCAGCACCCAGACCACATCGGATTCAATATTGATATCACTGGACTTTTTAGCACCTTGACGTGACAGATTGTCAACCTTATTCAATTTAGTGGTTTAGATAATGTGATTTAGGTTCCTCCATGTGAAGCGTGAGTGTCAGTGGAGATCGATTGCAGTGGGTGAGGGCTGTGGACAGGGCTGATGTCTGTGGGCACCATTTCTTCAAACCCATTTAATTTCAAAAGTTGGTTCGCTTCATAGGAAGTTGGGATGCAACGGTACAGTGAGCCCTCGGTTCGGTTTGTATCACGTTTTTCTGGCCTCGATAACGGTTCGGTTTCGATACATCAATATTACTGTACAGTACTGTTGTTAACTAATGTAAATGCTAATATTCTGGGTAAATGCATCAGTTGATATATGTATTAAATGGTGTCGTAGGTAGCTTACGGGGCCCATGGCCACTGCTCGTGCATAGGGCCCAGGATTTGGTACTACGCCCCTGATCTTCTGAGCCATCACAGATTTAGCTTTTGGTTGAAGTGATATGTGCACACACATCTGTAACAGATTTGCCTTTGTGGCACTCGTTGTTTCTCATACTCGGTTTGTCTCTGGAGGCCGGAATTAATTAGCGAGCATGTTAGCTTTTCATATTCTTTGTTCCTGTTTACTCATATTACCTCGTCTCTGTATTACAAACAGGTTCAAACAATCAGAAGAGATACTCCAGAGGTTTAATGATGCGGTCTGACACACCAATGTTTACAGCCATTGGCTTTTTGCTTTTGTGTGTGTGTGTTTGTGTGGCTTGTTGTGTGGAACTACTCTTGGGGTCACTGCTGACATTTAGGTCTGTAAAGAGCTGGAGAGTTAAGTGAAGACTGTGATTTGTCTCTGCTGATCTCCAGTGTCTGTCTGATGGCTATCATGAACTACACAGACTGACAAGAATACAAGTTGATTGAAGCAAAGAAACCTGGGGAAGGACGCCTAGCGCCAGCACTGAATAGACTTGAATGGACTGAAATGTCAAACAGATGTAAAACCCGTTCAGGGAGCCAAGCGTTTAGTCATTCTGAAAATGATACTAGCTTCTAAATGTGGCTAGACTGATACTCCTTAGGTGTTTGGTTCACTGTAGTAATATTTGACACACTTATCATGACCATTATGAATGCTGCAGCTGCACAAAATTCCTGACTTAGACAGATGTTCTTGTCAGTTGTCAGTGTAATTCTGCTGTGCTGCGTGTGTAACTTTAGAAGAATCATTTTTCTTATTTAAATTACCTAATGTCCCTTGTACTGTTATGAATGTGGCAAACCTTTTATGCTCTCACTACTTGATGTATGAATGTATAAAAAGAGTCTGTTTTATATTTTTTGATATTGTGGTCACTATGGGTGAGATGCTGTACATAAGTAATGAATATGAGAGGTTGACTACACTATACGTCATCCAAAAATGGTACCTTGAAGGGTACAACGGCGTATAAGTGGGGCAGTACCTAAACAACTTTTTCATCTTACATCTTTTTCATTTTTCGACAGTGTATTTTTGGTGTAAAATCATTAAATATGACCCTGTCTCAAATGTCCCCCTAAAAGCCCTCGTTTTATGAAACTAAAAAAGAAAAGTTAAAGTAATAGAAAGCTCATTTTTGTTATATAGGAAGCTGATATTATCATGTTTATGTTCCATCTCTTACGATAAATGGTGGTAAGGATGGCCGTCCAGACCTTTCACTCTCTATTTGTTCAATTGAGGTTCCATATGCTGAAGCTAATAAAATCAGTTGATCTATGATGCTTGTGTTTGCCAAACTAAAGCTAAATAACACCCCGGTCTCATGCAGTGCTCCAGAAGAGCTCTCTTTAATGTTAGCTAGTGCACTTTTGATTGCGCCAACAGATGCTGTTAATTAGTTTTGTGCACAGCCCAGTAAAGGCCAAAGTGCATTGTTCTGAGTGTAATTAGCAGGATCATGCCTTTAGAATATGTATGACCTTGTGTCCCTAATCCCCACAAAGACATTCTCTTTTCAAAGGCACCAGCTCCTTTAAATATTCACAATAGTGACTCTTATTGTCACCCTGATCCTCTTTCCTCATTGTGCTCTTTCCGCGTTGAACTAATCACCAGTCAAGACATTTAAGACACGATCTGCTAATTCGGATCATCCATTGGATGCTTATCTTTATGAAAAGGGTAAATTGTGGAGGCTGCACGGAAATGTTGACTCTTATCTGCAATAAAAGTGAGCAAAGTCTTTTCTGTCCTTTGCATGTTTTTGAACAAAGCCATTACTAACATTACTCTGCAGTGCCCACAAAGATTTAATTTTAAATGAAAATAAACCTCTAAACAGGCTTGAACTGCTGTTTTTTGTTGGTTTGCTCACTGAACATGCGGATATTTATAATGAAATAAAATATTTATTCATTTAGTTATTGATTCAATCGTTGATTAAGTTACATTACCATTAAGTGATATTTCACAACAAACTTGTCTTGCTGAGACAGTTTGAAAATGTTTGTTTGTCCTCAGATGAGAAAGAATGAAGAGGGTTTAGATGGAGCAAGTTGGAATTGAGATTACATGCGGGGAAAAAAGTGTATATGCTGACGTTCAACCTCACCGTAATCAGATTTTGGGATTTGGTTCCCCAAGGAGTTGAAAACGAAGCCCGCTTTAACCCCTCCTCCTTTATCCGTCCTTCCCCCTCTTTTTTCCGTCTGCCCTTCCTCCTGTCCTCGTCTTTCAGGCGGGCTTGAGACTGCCCCTCTGTGTGGGGGTGATGGTGCTGTGCAGGGTCAGATAGCACTGTGGACATGGTAATAGTCGTCCAAAGCTAAACCCCCAGTGAAACCTGCAGGAGGTTCAGCTTCTTTCCTAAAGAATGTGCAAGATGCAACTTCAGGTGGACTTCTTAAAGAGCTTATTCTATACCTAAAAACAAGAAACACTGGCGTTGTGGCGGGAGACATCAGATTTTCCCTGGTGCCGGAGCAGTGGTGTCCAGAGCAGGAGTCACTCACTCACAGTCTGGGAGGAGGGAGTTTCCACGTGTGCCAGTGTGGTTTTGTGTGAGTCATTTTGTCTTGTTTAAGTATGTGTCTTTCTATGAGAGCTGAGGTCGAGATCAGACAGACTGGATTCGTCTTGCTTTTCAAAGCATTATAGATTAAAGCTTTTCCACAAAGGTAAGGGAAAGGTGTTTTTGTCTGTCTTTTTCCTCCTTGCCTTTGTTGCCTCTAACTGGATTAAAGAAGGAAGAAGAGAAAAAAACGGCTGCAGGTGTAGGCTTAGTGCCTGACTGCTGTTGTTGGGTAACTTTATCTTTTATTGCTGTGTGAAGCATTTAGTTTTCATTGAAACGTCCTTAGTTGATTTTAAACTAAAGACTTCTACACAGGACCACGCTGTGATTGATTGAACTCTGATCAGTGTGTTGAGATCGAATTGACGGTCTGTCAGTTAGATTCATGAGATGTTGATGGTGGCAGAGTGTCAGTATTTGTACTATGATGTTGAAATATTCCATCAGTTGACATTTGACAGGTATGGTCAGTGAGATTTCGCTTGGACAGTCAGTCTGTGTTGAGATTAGGAGAACCCAGTCTGAGCTCTCACTTATTTAGGCCATATGTAAAATAAAACAAACAAAAAAAAGTACTATACCTGCTGTCCATGTTATTTCTTGCGTATTTGTTGTGGCTAAAATTTTTTAATGTGCAAGGCTTCTTGTGCCATTTGCTTCAGCTTGTTGTAGTTGTACAAAAACCATCCATTGGTGGTCGACCGATATGGGAATTTTTAAAGGCTGATGCTGATATCTTGGAAAGCAGGGTGGCTGATAAGCAAAATTAGGCCGATTTAACTTTATTTGTATTGTTTTTGTGTGTGTGTGTGCTTTGGGAATTATATTTTACATCGACCATCACGCAGAGAACACACGATCAGGACACACACACACACACACACACACACACTTCACAAGATCTCAATTAGATTCAACAAAGTTAGCAACTTTCTCAGCATAATCAAAATAAAAGTCCCACCACAAACATTGGCCGAACAGAGAAATGTATCTGTTGATGCCGATATATATTAAAAAAAGACAAATATCGGCCTGATATATCGGCCCTGCCAATATATCGGTCGACCACTATCGTCCATTGTGCAACTTAATTTGTCTAGTTATTAACCTATAGCAGTTAAAGAAAAGGAGGTTTCAGACCTTCACATAAAAGTTTACTATTGTGTACAATGAATTTTGTGGATTTGCTCTTTTGGATCAATAGACATGGTGTTTCTGACTCCACTACTGTTTCACTTCATGTATTTGTTAGTGAAGGTCAAGTTGGTATTTTATCCCTTTTTTAATATCCTTCGTTTAGTCTTCCATTGAGCACCCTTATGTGTATACAGTTATGCTGATAACTACAAAACATCTGCTGACTGAAATAACATGTTGTGCCAATTTATATGCAAATTAAAACCCAGCAATGCAAACAAACTGAATTTAAACTTTAGACTACACTAGATAAAAAAAATTAAAAACGTTAGCACTTATGTGTTCTACTCCGACTATTCAGTTTGTTGAATAAAGCGATAAAGACCTAAGAGAATTACAAGATGTTGGCAGAAAATGACAACAGTCCCTTTTTATAGTTTCTTGAGTTTGAGCTACAGTTGATTCATTGGGTCAAATAGAACATGCATTAACAACACAGTTTTTTCAATTGCGTTTTCACCGATTATCGGCTTTTTCTACACAATCCAGCATGCAGATATTTGTTATCATCCAATACCATCCAATGTTATTATGAGGTGCTGTAGTGTAGACTGGCTTTATATATAATGCTGCAAATAACAACATAGCCTGAACCCTCTATACACTGCTTCCAATGGGGCCCCTGTTTTGCCCCCCTAAGGACAAAAGTGAAATGCTATGCCTGTATCTAAACGCTGTTTTCAGCTGCTGCTGTCAAGACATGGGCATGGTAATATGACGAGGGAGAAAGTGAACTGGGGACTGCATGTCTAATAATAAAGAATTCTCTTATGCAACAGCAGGACACTGTGACGGAGAACGATATGGCTGGCTAGGACAGTGTTGCAGGCTCCATTGGCTTCTGTTATGTTGTGCACGTAAATGATGTGCCTTTTGCATGGCCATACTTTTGGTGCCAACTTAGCATTGGACATTGTTCCGTCAGCTGTTTTCAAGGTTGTACGGTTTATTGTACGAACCTTGTCAAGTTTTTTGTTGTTTTTGATTGTAAACCACATTCAGTAGTCACTGAAATACTGTCATTTACATGTCTGTTTGCTCTTCTGTTTAATTTTTTTATTTAAAAGGAAATGTATTATTTCACTTCACAGTTGCCTTACTGAAGCAGGCTTGGCCATCAACCTCAAACCTTTTAATTCACTCTGTGTGTAAATGCTAGAAGCATTTTCCTTCCTGAGCTGTTTCGTAGCAAAGACTCTAATTGGCATTGATGTTAAGCAGTGAATTGGGAGGTCAAAGAGGGGGGATTGAGGCAAAAACAGATGTCCAAAACGGATTCCGGCCTTCAATCTGGACCTATACATTTCACCCTTCAAAGGAAAATCAAATATATAACCTTGACAAAGGACAACGAAGATTTGGGCGTAAAATCAGATCATCTTCAGAATATAGGTTTTACTGATGATTTCACAATTTTCCAGCACCACTGAATTATTGTATTAAAAGAACAAACTTTGTTAAACTTTTACATTACTTTTGAAATGAACTTTCAAAATGCAGCGCCCTCAGTTCTCCAGTGATCTCTGGAAATCACCTGATGAAATCGATTGATCTCTTCTCCTGCTAAAGCTAATGAGGATTTAACCTCTCTTAACTATGTTACGGCATCTCTTGGCTTGTTTAAAGGTGTTCTTTGAAATTTGAACACTGTTTTCTTGAAGAGAGAGTTTGCACAAAAACAATGTTGTTATAAAGCTGTGATTTTCTTACTTTTGGTGAATATTAAAAATATCTTAAATATAAAAAAGGTTATTATTATTATTTTTTTTTTTCCTTGTTTGTTTGTTCTTTTTTTTGATCCATCAAAATTAAATTAATCTAGTCTTAGAATTGCATTAAAGTGATTAAATAGCTAAAAGTTACAGACTGGGAGTGAACTGTCTGGTTAGTATGTTCCTTTGGACAGTACTGAGAGAAAATTCTGACCACAGCTTTATTTAGTATCCAGCTCAAAGCTTTTTTAGCAGCGCTGACCAAAAATCTTGTTGGAATTTGTGTGTCAAAAATAAAGTGAAATCTGTTTGGAAAACGTTTCCAACAGGAGAAAAAGTAGAAGGTTTCAATAGAATATGGAGATACTGAGATGACTGAGTCAAAGCGGGGTTTAAACTGCCTCTGTGTTTATCAAGATTTTTACATTTAAAAAAAAAAAATAATAATAATAATTCATAGGCTATTTTCTGCTTGTTTTTGACCATATCTTGTCGTCAGAGCCATCTTTATTGTTCGTTTTCTACGTAGACCTGTGTGCTCACCTCTCTCGTAAATACTACATGTGTGATTGAATCGGTGGGGGGGCTTAACAAACAACAATTTAGATCTTCTTCTGCAGAGAACAGTGCTTATAGTGTATAACATCCACAAGCTGTCGTTTTGGCAGACTGCCTTCAATATAAGCTGTTTTTAGACTAAGTTTTGAGTTCTGAAACCTACAAGATGTTTCATAGTTAAAACATATATATTTAAAGATCATGGGAATTTTGGTTTCTCAGTTCATGCCCTTTAAATCTTAACACATTACAGTATGTTAACTGCATTTCCTAAGAGTTTGATATTTTTGCTGTATTGTGAACAGTGTTAAACTAATGTATGTGATTTGTGTCTTTCTAAGACCAGTATGCTTTTTCGTTTGTCCTACAGATAACCATACGTCATAAGGACAGAATGGTGACTATGCAGACAACAAGGCCATAACAGGCCTAACTGTCTTGGTAAGTCTGTATATCGCTGCCATTTTCCTTATGAGCTGCTTTACGGTGCACTTTGCTGGACAATCTCAATCGATTGTTTAATCAACACTAGGAGTGAACGAGTAATGCTGCAAGCTGAATCCCACCTGTCGCAAAAAAAAACAAAACTGTAAAAATGCTACTGTAAAAACCTGTTAAAAGGTTAAATTCCCTGCATTGCATGTGGTGAAATGTTTCTTCTTATCAGTTATGTTTATTAGGGTTGTGTGTTCTTTGCATATTTCAGTTTAATGAGTCGCACCATGATGGTGTTTAGTGCTTGAGTGAATGACACTGAGCACCTTTTACATATGTTCAAATTGGATACGCTTTATCATCACCACCTGTGGATTTCAAAGATACAAAACTGATTTCAGTACTTTAACAGGTTGGTATGTTAATGAAATTATGGTATTTAACTGTAAATTTAACTTAAAACCGTATTTTTTTATGATCGAATTCTGGCAATCACAACACATTTTTTATTATTATGTAAACTCTAAGAATATTTAGAAAAATGTTTAGTGAAAACGTTGAAGACTAGTCGATAGGCTGTTGATTCATTAAATGCATAAAGAAAATCAGCAAAATGAAGCCTCACCTTTACTGGAAACAAAAGGCCTCTATTGTTCTTTCCCACATACTGCCAAAGCAGAAGTGTGAGCATTAGCAGTTACACTTTGTTGGCTAAAGGTTGCAGGCCTGCCTTCTAGTGGCTTTGCTTCACTTCCAGCCCTGCTCAAAACACCTGCCTGTAATTATCAAGTTACCCCTCAAACACCTTGATTAGCTGCTTTAATTGCACTTGATTGGGGTTGGAGCTGAACTCTGTGGGTCTGTAGCCCTTAAGCAGCAGGGTTGGAGACCCTGATTTAAAAGAATTACCATGTAGCTTTTACTTCGAGATCAATGACATTTTGTCTCCACTGCATGTCACTGACACTCATTTTCTTGCTCTTCTAGATCCGGGATGGGAAACTCTGAGAGCCAGTATAGCATCCAGGGTTCTAGAAGCAATAGTTTTGACATTCCTGGTCGACAGAAACCCTTTTCTTTCAAGGGCCACTCTGCCAAAGAAGACATCATATCACCTTTAGGCTTTTGGAATGCTGGTTCAGGGTACTCTGGATTAAAGCCCAGAAACATAGGTCGTAGCACCTCCCCATCAAAGAGCAACCGCACCTTTATGTCCCGCCAATATGACTACATCACCCATAAACTAAAGAGTGGTGCCAACAGTCAGTGGAATGGGGTTTCTGAGGACTTGTCGCCTGGTGGCTGCTTGATGTTGCCTTCTGAAAATGGTTGCCTGTATGCTAGTCACAAGGAGAAGAAGAACTCTAATTATGGTATTAACACAATGAAGACGCTAGAGAGAAGTCCCAGGCTTGCGGATATTGAGGATCACAGCAGCCCAAGGGTCGTTTTAAAGAAAGATGGTAGTGTACGAGTGGAGTTCAGCAACAGTTCCAATAGCGCCCTTATTTTGGATGATTGCACTGGACCAGTTCAGCTCCTCAAGTTTTCCCCCAACTCCAATTCTTGCTTCTCTGGTGTAACACCATCATTAGAAGCCCGTTATGGAGCTCCACAGGCAGTTGCCAGCTTCAAGAGCAGTAAAGCAAGCTCTCTGAGCTCAGATGGCTCCTTGTACGACTTGTACTGGGGAGCCGGTGTCGATGTTAACGATTCAGACAATGGATCCCCTAACAGCCAAAGACGAGGTATTTCGACAAAAGTGGGATTTCTTACTGAGCAGATGCCTGCCATTACTACAGCTGACCTCTACAGGGATCCCAGAATTGCGGCCACCTTCCCCACGGTTAAGGATTTGCAGTTTTCAAATGACAGCCATTTAAAGCTGGAGTCGGAAGGGGGCCCAGAAGAAAAGCAATATTCTTCCTTCACCTTGCCTAGCAGCAAACCAAAGCCTTTTCTAGATAATAATGGAAAGAAAGCGTCCATCAGAAACAGATTTAGGCGTATTAGTGACTGGACTGGAAGTCTAACCAGGAGAAAAAATAAGTTTCAGGTAAGGACCATTTTTTTTGGTGGGTTCTTTCAATTTAATTTTCATTCCATTTATTTCATTTGAACTCAATGTCAACTCCTGTCTACAGTTCCTTTTTAAAATTCCTGTTTTATAGTTAGTGCTGCTTTTTGAGGCAAGCATTGTTATTACTATTGCTCATTCTCAGTGCAAAAAACTCCCTTTATATAAGATTTGTCAGTAAACGGGCATCGTTATGATTGGTTGTAGAAATGGTTCACCCAAAAATGAAGATTCTGTCATTTTCATTGTTCTGCCGAACACAAAGGAAGATGGGTTACCATTGACTTCGGTAGTATTTTTTTCCTACCATGAAAGGCACTGGTGACCATATTTTTCTTTGAAATTAACACAGATTTGGAACTGCTCGAGGGTGAGGAAATGATGACAGAATTTTCATTCTTAGTCACATGCTTTATATCAGTTGCAGGCATGACTGAGCGCAAGCATCAGTCCGTTGGGTTACTGACTGTTGTCACTTGGGCCAGGTGTCACTGCGGGCATTATCGTTCTGCCAGGAACACATGTAGGGCACAATATTGAAATATACACCATGCCCGTTCAATAAAACAGGGAACCCATGGGGCTATAACAAATTAATATCAGCTGAAAAAAATGGGTTTGGGTTTAGTGCTCTGAAGATGACAGGATTCCTGTCAAAGGCAGTGTTTGGCATTTGATGGGGACCAAAAGAAAGCATGGGATAATTTCTGTCGTGGCAAAGAAAACGAGGAGATTAATGCTCAAATTAAAGATTGCATCAAAGGAAAATCAATGATGAGTACCTCATTTTATAAAATGGAAGCTATATGTCATTTGTTTACATCTATGTTTTAGTGAATGTGTCTTTTGAATTTTCTGGTGATTTCATGTGTGTGAGTTGTTTTAACGATCAACGCGACATCCCTGTTATTTGGCTTTTATGCTGTGTTTAATGGAACAGTATAATACTCTTTGATGCTTTCTGTGCAGTCCGTTTCTGTGGAAGGTTTTGCAAACAAGCATTACTCTGCTATTACTCACTTTATAATATGATACGATGCAGTCTAGTTCTTCTTTAATGAGTAATTTAAAGCGGCTGTATTTTCTTCTGCTCCCATCAGAACAAAGCAGTGACTTTTTGTTAAACTAAAGATATTTAAAAAAGTAATTTTTGGTAAAACAGAGGATGCAGCCATAAAATATGCTTTGTTTCATTTACCTTGTATTGTTTTACATCTGTAGACACATATGTAGACACGGAATAGTTGCTGTTGCTGATGAATTACATGCTAACAAGCTAAGAATCATAATAAACGATACTGCAGTTTTTCCTTGTAGACTGCTGAGAATCTGAACACTTCTTTGAACTGTGAGTGTTTGAATGAACCCATTGACCAGATTTTCATTTCGGGTGTATTAATAAATTCTTTAACAATGAAGTGCTCTATATTTTACTCTCTGTGTGAGGTTGCCATGCCATGCAAGAAAATTGCTTGGTTTTAGTCACGTTTCATTTACTTCTTTACTTTAGCGATTTTAGAGGAAGTGGAGTTACGTCTGGTAACGGGTGAAACACATGAGAAAAGGACTTCTAAAGACCCTGCTAATGCCTCATTAAAAACTGCTTTGTGTGGATATTCTCCCCAGCATGATAAACATTATGAATTGTGTTCATTGTGTAAAGGCTAGAGAAAGGCTTTCCTTAAAATTCATATGAAAAGAAAAGTTCCTGGAACAAATTCCTCGAAATCAGGACATTACATATACAGTACAGTATTACAATCATGCAAATATGATAGGGAATGAAAGATAGGGAGTGTTATTTTGTCGCACACTTTCCCATTAATGGAATGTTTGCTGAATAAATATTCGGCGCTGGACAGTTTGTGCTTTTTATACTATATTTATTATGACCTCAGTGAACATCAGATCACATTTTGGGAGAATTTTAACTTTATTTTTAGGTGTCATAATACAGAATAATTGGGTACTTAGTAGTAGCCATTGTACTTATTTGAATAAAAATTTAATTAGAGTTTGTAATTATGTAGATGCTACTGTTACACATATGTTACAGACCAAGTCTATGACACAGATACTTATACTTAAGTACGATCTTGATTTTAAGAAGCTTATGCCTGTGTAACATTCAGTAGTTTTACTGTAATTGGAAAGGTATTGCATATATTTAAGCTGTGTACTAATGGGTTCAATCAAACTAAGGTGCCGCAACATAAGGTGTACACTACTTAAGTACAGTCTTGATACACTTTTTTATTTTAGCTGACTGTTACACCTACATAATTACATCTACATAATAAATACAAACTGTTAATTTTTTACAATTTGACAGCTACAAAGTCCTTTTGGTGGAATTCAGACCAACTGTTTGCTCCCTGGTAATCACTAGATGTCTTCAAAATGGATGTGCATTATCATGTGGCCATGTAACTGGTTAATTACGTTTTTTCAGTTTATTGTTTAGGAATATGTAAGTTATATTACATTCAAATCTCCACTGAATGCCAGGCATCAGCTGTAGTTTTATGCGGAGTGCTGTTGGCACATCTAAACCTTTGTGTAATTGGTGTCAGCTGCTGGAGATGTGTAGACTTTGAAGAAAGATGCACGAGAAGGACCCTCCTACTCAGATTTCTTTTGAAGTGTGCTCCTCACTACGAGCAGGAGGGAATTGATCCTCTTAATGAAATTTTTCGAATGACACTGCTTTAAAGAACATACTGTCGTATATCAGCGAGTAGTGCCTTCTGTTATTGTCTTTCATTTGTAATACCCATTGCTAAGAAATTTATTTAGACAATTCTAAATGCGATTTTGTCTGTATTTAGATTTTTTTGCATCCTCAGATTCCAGATTTTTAAATAGTTATCTCTACTACCAAACCATACACTGTAAAATTGATCCTTATGACAGTCCTGGGTCCTAGGAAACTTGTCCTATTAACCAGGGATATAAAACTCAATAAACAGTAGCACAAATGTAAAATTGCAAAAATTATATTCTGAAGTAAACACATGGCTGGCAGTCGTAGGTGGAGGGAGTGAATAAAGCAGCGCTCCTTCCATCCCATGACTGACGTGAAAATCTTGAGCAAGGCACCATTCCCCCAACTGCTCCCTGGACGCCGCAGCACTGGCTGCCCACTGCTCCGGGTGTGTGTTCACGGTGTGTGTGTGTGTGTGTGTGTGGTTGTTCACTTCTCACTGCTGTGTGCGTGCACTTGGATGGGTCAAATGCAAAGCACAAATTCCTAGTATGGGTAACCTTAGCTGGCCACATGTCACGTCCTTTCCTTTCCTTATAAATTCAGGTAAATATAACCTCAGTCTTACAATGTATTCTCCTTTGCTCTTGTTGTAGGAGCCGAGAAATAACGAGCCCCTCGATTGCTTCGATAGTGGTGTGGATGGCCTCACTGCTGATACCAGTTCTCCCTCTCAGGTCTCCAGCCTTCTCACCGTTCCAAACGGCATGCCTCAAACACGCTCTCACTCTCTGTCACTGAACACCCGCAGCGGCTCTGCCAGTGCCCTTCATTTGGGTACCGATGTTCTGCGGCAGAACATCTACAAGAACTTCATGAGGGAGCTAAAGACCGGGCGGCCATCAGCAGAAGGTGGACGAGAAGATTGGCATGAGAGCTCCTCAGAAGAAACCGAGAGCAGTAGTCAAGAGGTCCTCGGGTGTCTAGAGCAGCTGGACTTGCTGTTTGAGAAAGAAAAGGGTGTAGTTAGGCGGGCCGGATGGCTCTCCTTCAAGCCTTTGCTTACTGTACATAAGGACCGCAAATTAGAGCTGGTGGGCCGTCGAAAATGGAAACAATTCTGGGTCACTCTGAAGGGTAAGTATGCCATGATTGCTATAATGACCGCTGTGTTTTACAGTGCTACTCACCTTTGTGCAGTAAGAGCACACCATGATCAGTGGTGACCAGTTTTTTTCCTTGTAGGCTGCACAATGCTCTTCTATGAGACCTATGGAAAAGCCTCTTCAGAGCCAGAGTCTCCATGCTATGCCTTGCTAGCAGAGGATGGAGTCGTCCAGGCAGTTCCTGAGCACCCCAAGAAAGAGAACGTGTTCTGCCTCAGTAACTCCTACGGTGACGTCTACCTTTTTCAGGTCAGTTGAAAACCGAATGGCCTCTTCGTTCTGAAAGCATCAGCAGAGCTGCACAGAAACTGTGTGCGCACAGAGCCGAAACAGCTGTAGCCTGCTGGTCACTGTCAGTCGATGACTATGTTTAGTCATGTAAGAGTTACACTCACCCCATATAACATGTTAAAAATGTAATATGCAGTGTGGTTCATATCATATCAATAAATCAATCCCCTTAAAGGATTACTCCACCCCAAAATTATACATTTTGTCATTAATCTCTTGCCCCCCGTAAAAGCTTTGTTCTTCAGAACACGATTTAAGATATTTTAAATTAAAACGGCGAGGCTTGTGACTGTCCCATTCACTGCCAAGTAATGAACACTGTCAAGACCTAGAAAAGTATGAAAAACATTGTCTGAATAACCACGGTGTTATGAAGCGGTGAGAATACTTTTTCTATGCTAAGAAAACAAAAACAATGAAGTTGTTCGTGGCACGATTTTGGGAGGTATCCAAAACAAGATCAATGAGACAGTCACAAGCCTATAAAATATCTTAAATTGTGTTCTGAAGAACAAAGCTTTTATGGGTTTGGAACATGAGGCTTAGTGAATAATGGAGTAACTGTGTAATCAAATTTTAGTATAAAGTCAACTTTTCTGTATAGTACCAGCCACTTGCTTGCTGTTGTTAAACTGACTGGCGCAGAAAACATGAAGATTGATTGATTGATTCATTCCTTTTTCCTAGTGTAAGCACTGACATTTTTATGTTTATTATCAATCTAAAGTGGGGTCCAAAATTTGAAACATCAAAAATGTAAGCTTCATAATGTCATCTAAACATAGAAATGTAACGTCACTAATCAAACAGCCTTGAATTTTTTTGCAATGACCATATTTACAGTAACTTCTATGTATAAAAAGTACATTTCCTTCCTTGTATGTTATTTTCCACTGTAGGCCTCCAACCAGACTGACCTAGAGAACTGGGTAACTGCTATTCATTCGGCTAGCGCATCTTTATTTGCGAAACGCTACGGGAAAGAGGACACAGTGCGTTTGTTACGTGGACAGATCCGCGGTCTTCTCCAGAAGATCGACATGGACAGCAAGATGAGAAAAATGGCAGAGCTGCAGTTGTCCATCGTTGGTGATCCCAAAAATAGAAAGGCTATTGAAAACCAGGTAAGCAACCGGTTTGTCGGAAGTTCGTATAAATACTGTACGAAGTGCTTTCTTGTTCCAGTCATGCATTTTTTAATTCATTCTCAATTCATTGAATTTCTTAGAAACAATGAAGGTGCAGCTGCACATTCAAACATTTGAAGTTTAGTTTGACGTTTGAGGCTTTGTAGTAAAATGTGTATGTACTGACAAGGTTGAGGTTGAACTAAATCATTGAGGGCTTTGTCATGTTAACAGAAGGCATGTTAATCTTACCGCCACATACCACTTTGAAGGTTGCATGACCCACATAGCTTTATTTGACCAATGGTATTAGTCGTTTTCCCACTGCCTGATAACAATCATGTTAAAGCTTCATGGGAACCTCTGGAGCTGATGCAGAGGTCAAAAGGGGGAGTAAGAGAGGTGCCAGACGCTGGATGAGAGATTTGTTAAAGGGGAAAAGGTTAGAATTGTCTGAGAAACTGGGTAACTTTGAAGTGTTGTCTTCACAAATGAGTGCCAGCTGGGCGGTTTGAAGTCTCCTTTGACTCCTCTTCACCCTTTCTCCCTGTAAGTGAATTAAAATTGCTTTTAAGAGTATTGAACATGTGCATTTTATATGAATCAGGGAAAAGAGCATCAACAGTTCTGCCCATTCAGAGGGAAACAGGCATTCAGCCAGGCTTTTATACAGTTTATCAAGTTTGCTCAAATCTCAAGCTGATCAGACTGCGTGAGATCTTTTAACGGTAACACTTTATAATAGCATTACGAAATAGTCAGTTTATCCTTTATAAAGCATTGACCCAACATTAATAGTCATTAGTAGGCAGTTAAATACACCTATAAATGGCTTGTTCTTGATTTATTAGCATTAGAAAAAACAAGCACAACACAGAGGGAACAATACTTTATAAATGATGAGTGGACTATTTACTAATGCTTACCTAATGATTAATAGTGTGTAGTTATTATAAAGTGTTACCGTTTTAACAGATTCTGGGTCACATTTCATGGGGACGATTAGATCAAATTTCTCAAACTGGCTCCAAAGACTGTGTGTTTCTAATAGGCTCTAAACAACAATGAACATGGCTCTCTTCTTGTAGCAATGGGTGTATGTTGGTATCGTGTGTCACACTTCTGAAAGCCTAGCATAAGATTCCCATGAGTTAACAGTGCAGTGTCTGTCCAGCCTTGTTATACTTGTTTTAATGATGTGAGGTTGAGCTGGTAGAATTTAATGAAGCAAAAACCAAGAAACTTTAATGACACAGTGTCTCTGAACTCATTGGCAGGGGTATAAATGATGCTAGGAGCCCAAACCATACAAACAATGCACAAATGCAAAGACTGTGCAGGGTTAGTATTTGTAATCCAATGTTGTCAGTTAACTATTGCTAAATTAAATAATTGTATTGTTTATGTCTCAAAAATAATAAGTGAAGAATATACAATAATAGCTTTACCCATTAAAATGGGACATTACAATACAACAAAACAAAAACCAAAAACTCACCCTAATATCAGCAAGAAAATTAGTCTGATCCCTAGCTATTTGGGACTAGTGGTATAAAGTTTCATATGCAAATTAATAATGTTTCTAGAGCTGTGACTAATAATCTGGACATTTCTCTTCAAAAGAGCAGAGCACTAAATCACTCAGGGGTTTTCCCCTATGTTTTTTATTACATGTAATAATGGCAATTATAGATTAGAGAAAAGTTCCTTTTATGCCCTTTCACATTAGTTACTAGCCTGGCTTCTGCGACTTTAAAGGTGCCATAGAATGCATTGAGAGAGTATTTAAAATTGTTCTCTGATATGTACATTGAAGGTATGTAGCTTAGGTAAGGGAAAAAAATGCCCAGAAACGGTTTTACAGGTCCATTTACAACCCTAGAATTTGACCCTAGAATGAAACAGTCTGTTTTT
>JAUMHQ010000078.1:17204423-17219298 GCA_032361165.1 Enteromius paludinosus | reverse complement strand
TATGTTCATGTACTGAACTGTTATTATTCAACCATGCCAAGGTCAATTCAGTTTTCCATTCTATGGCACCTTTAAAGCTCATAGGAGCTTAGTCTGGCCAAGATACTTCTGGAAAGCTGGCTAAACCTGCATCCATCAGATGCCTCTGTATACTACTGGACGAATCTACAACCAATCAGACCACTCATTTTGAATCTTAAAATAAAGTGTAGCACAGCTTTGAGATGCCTTTCCTCACCTTTTTTAATTTGTGGACAGATCCAACAGTGGGAACAGAATCTTGAGCGCTTCAACACGGACCTTTTCCGCATGCGCTGCTACCTGGCCAGTTTGCAAGGTGGCGAGTTACCCAACCCCAAGAGTCTGCTAGCCACGGCCAGCCGCCCGACCAAAGCCGCACTAGCCCGTCTGGGAATCTTCTCTGTGTCCTCCTTCCATGCACTGGTTAGTAGTCTTCTAGAACACAACAGTGAAAGCGTGGTTCCAGAAATGTCTCACTCATTTTCTCCATTAGGATCGTTCCCCTAAAAATGAAAATTCCCTAAAAATGAAAATTCTCAAAGAAATCTGTTCATCTTTGGTACACAAATTAAGATTTTTGATGCATTCTGAGAGCTCTCTGACCCTATAGACAGCAATGTAATTAACTCCATCAACGTCCAGGAATGTAGCAAGGAGATCGGGAAAATAATCCATGTGACATCAGTGGTTCAACTGTTATTAAAAAGAAGCTACAAGAATCATTTTTGTATGCCAAGAAAATAAAGCATAAACAGCGTGCTCTGTTCTGCAAAAGCTGTGCCACATGTTAGAATCAAAGCGTGAATAAGTGTAGAATATGTATCCATGAAATAAAAATATCTTCACTTGTGTTCTGAAGACGAAAAGAGGTTTGTACAGGTTTGGATCAACATGAGGGTGGATTGGATGAATGTCTTTAAACGTGCTGTATGTAGGATTGGCAACTAGTGGTTGAACTAGGTATTGCAGGCCAAATTCAAAATATTGGACAGGGTTTGTTTCACAAGGCCCCTCTGCCTTAGATGGAGGTTGCCAGATTGACGACAAAGACTGAAATATGCTGTGCTTTCCGCCAACTGGCCAGGAATGCACATTTTCAAAGGTTTACTACTATAGAAGTCCATTTTTGGGTGAAAAATTCTTTTAAATATCTACAAACATATTGTGGTGCTATTATAGTCAAAAACCTGCATACAGCACCTTTAAGTGAAATTACATCTTAACCAAATTTGTTTTGAAGCAAAAAAAAAAAACTAAACAAACAATTATATAATTTGAAGACTAAAGTCTTAAATAATAGACAATTGATAGCTTAAAATATAACATATTTGTTGTTTTATAACAGTGTGGGAGACTGACCTAACTGTCATGCACGATGCTTGATGGAAGCGGGTGGTTGCTGCCGAGCTCTTTTGGCACAATTTCTATGGCAACAACAGCTCTCCCTCTCTCTGATTGATGGATCAGGGCTGTGGGGTAGTTGTTGACAGGGAATTCAGCTATTACGCTGCTTTTTAAAATTATTCAGACAGGTTTACGTTACTGAAAACAAATTTAATTTGAACTTTTAAACCCAGAAATTGCTATGAGAGGAAGCTACTAAACTTCATTTGGAGCAATTCATTTCCAAAAATGGAATACTTTTACCTAGTTACTATTACAGCCAATCTCTTTGTTGTCATACAGATCTGTTCCAGAGATGAAGCCACAATGCGAAAGCGATCTCTGTCTCTGTCCCAGCGAGGTTGCAGTAAGAAAGGGGTCTTTTCCTCCCTCAAGGGCCTGGATACTCTTACCAAGCGAGGTCATGAAAAAAAGCCTTCTGTCTCACAGGTACTACACCCACTCTGTCTGGTTTAAACAGTCGTGACTGTGTTCTGTAACACAAGGGCTTGGAAAGTGCATTTGCATATCAATTTTTCTACCTTTTATGTTTTGCAACTCATGCGTCATGCTGGTGGGAAATTCCTCCCACAGGTGCAAATAACAGGACTTTGATAAAGAAAGACTCTAAAGGTAGTAATTACAGAACCAGCAGGATTAAAAATGTTGTTCATTCTCCCATCTCCTCCGCCTCTCTCAGAAATGCAGCAAGATAATACAGTGAGCTATTTTCAGATGTACGCTCTCATATCTGGTTACCAAGTGTAAAGCCTTGAGACATTGACGAAGCCGATGATGTTGAGATCTTAATGCGCTGTGCTAATAGTAGTGGTAAATTAGCAGGTTAAGGAACTGCACTGGGCTGTTTGTTTAAATCTAGAGAGGGTTGACCCATGAGCCGGAGAATTTTATAGATTTTCTGTCATGACCGTGCCCTTGAGCAAGGCATTTAACACGCAGTTGTTGCAGGGGTACTGTCTCTACAATTAGAGTACTTTGTGTTGTTTGGAATCAAAAGTGGCAGCTAACTAAGTCACTAATGCACCTAGTAAACCGTCTTGGTCTGTATAAAAATTGTAGATTCTCCGTTTTGTCTTTTGTGTTTAAAGGATTTCATTCATTTGAGCTGCTGTTCTTACAGCGGCCTTCCTCAGGTAAGGGTTACTAGTTTTCTAGACCACTAGTATAGCATGGCTCCTTGTAGAAATCTAAATGCTACTTCACCCAAAAATGACAGTCTGAGTTTTTCCTGGCTCTTTCAAGCTTGGTAATGCTGTTGGATAGGGGCCATTATTTTGAAGGTCGGTAAATCGGATATATCCGCAAGTACTGTGTCGTAAAACTTACCTGTACGCATCTCGGGGTTGACACATGACCTCTGAAGCAGATTGATGGGTTTTAGAATTATAACCTAAATAAGTGACTTCTGGGAACGTATGACGTAAACTGCATCATACGTCGAGTCAGAGGTCAGCCAAGACGTGCTCTCAGACCTATTGAAAACACTTCAAACTCCAGCACAAGAGGTGGCAGTATGAACCTAAAAGATGGTATGCGACCCAACACTAAGTCCACAGAAGAAGCATGACACACGGTCTTGGGGATGCGCATACAGCTGTTGACGCAAGTCGGTTATTTATGTTAGAATTTTAAAACTACAAATATTTTTGTTACAATAACCCATCGATATGCTTTAGAGGACGCCCTAAAGGACAGTACAGGTTAGTTTTATGTCACAGAACTTACAGATATATCTGATTTACGGAGCTATAAAATAATGGCCACTATCCACCAGCATTACCAAGCTTGGAAAAGACAGGATCAACCTCTGACTGTGTTCTTCTGAAAAAAGAAAGCCATATACAGCTAGGGTGGCTTGAGGGATACATTTCATTTTTTCGTGAACTATTCCTTTAAGTTCAACCCCCTGTCATCCTGCAAACAATAGCTCAATTCCAAAATGGTCCCACTTTATATTAGGTAGTTAGGTACAGTGTACATATTGAGCGCTGCTACTGAGGTTGGATATGGTTAGGGACATATTTGGTGGAATGGTTAGGGGTAGGGCCAACAGTGTAATTACCGATGTACTTACAGAAATGAATTACAGCTGTAATTGCATGCAGTTATTTCATAAGTGCTATGTAAAACATGTATGTGCGCAGTAAGTAAATTGTATCTAATGCATAATTTAATAAAACATAGTAGTTAAAGACTCTTAATATAAAGTGGGTCCCAAAAGTTAGCAAGCTGGAAAACAACTAGAAAACTCTTGAAGGAATTCATTTTGGTTTGTAGATGGCACGTGCCCTTCTCATTTAAAACTAGTGACTAGATTTTCAAATCTAAATTATATGATAAGATACAATTCTAATTGTTCTTATACCCCTCTGTAAATGCCTTAATTCACTTAATTACATGAAAATATTCATAAGGAAAACAGCTGAAAGGATAATATTGTTGCAGCCTCTAAAAATCTGATTAATCCAATTGTTCATCGTAAACACTGATTTTATTTACTCCACTAAAATGGTTTCAGAATAAAAGAACTTCCTGTCCAAACTACCAGTTTTGTTCCCGGTAATCCCTTGGTACATTTCTACTGATGGTGGTGACCTTCCCAGAGGTCAGGAGCTTTTGGGAAAGCATCTTCAAAATTCGCTTGCTAGATTTACCGTGCCAAAAGACAGTGCTGAAAGATTTACACTACTTTTGGTTTATGCTTTTTCTGGAGATTAATTATATGGGAAGATCAGTTTCACCACTAAAAATGTCTCCAATGAGCTTCATATGCAGTTTTCTGTTTGAGAAAGCTCTATAGAAAGTAGACGGCATGACGATTCATAAACCTGTTCTTAAGTGACGAACAATCAGAGCAGGGCCGTCGCCAGAAAATCTTGAATGGGGGAGCATTTCGTTATCATAGGGGGGCACACTTTATGATCTCAGAAATAGACATTTACCAAAACAACCAGGTTATTATTATTTAAATCGATCGAAATGGCCAGTAAAAAAGAATAATATACTGAATTATTTGACATAAATGAACAATGTGTTGTTTTATGGCACTGAAAATCTATTCCATAGGACACATTTCAGCCCTTAATAAAAGGTTCAATTGTTCATTTCTGTCACTAAGTGAATCCAGCAGGATCGTAAGTGAGCGAAATGTAAGAAAGTGTCCAGCCACTGACATGAGTCCCAGTCCCTCCCTGACATGTGTCATGTAATGGGAGATCCAGCCGGCTTGGCTAACGAGCCCCAATTTCATTTCACACCACAGAAGGCAGAGGTGTGGAGACAGACAGAGGGAGAAATGTATTATGAATTATTAAAAGCCATATGTGGTAAATTGCAGCGTGCTGTACTGTTCCCCGCAGCGACACACAGATGGTTGGTATAAGAGCCCTATGCTAGGTGCTAAATATTCAACAGGACAACCTTTTGCTAAAGACACTGCAGTAGCCATCAAACCAAAGTGTCTCTTTTGTCTCTCTTTGTCGCTCACTCAGCCTAAGAACATCAGTCAGTCTTTAAGCCTACGTTTAAATCATTAGTTCTTCATCTCTGACCGTAATCCTGTTTAGACTTTAAAATGTAAAAAGACCGTCCTAACAGTTACTTAAAAAGGTATAATTATCAAATATGTCTAAACTACCTTTAAAAGTGTAAGTTTTTTTAACCTAAGGAATTAGTAATTGTATGTTTAGCATGGATTCATTCAGTCTTTTACAGTGTACCAAAAGATTTCTGTTGAAAATAAATGCTCTTCATCAAAGAATTCTAGATGAAAATGTATCTCTGTTTCTACAATAACATGCCGTTTTCCACATAGATCGTAATTAAATGCATCATGAGCTACAAAATTCTTCTCAAGAATCATGTGACACTGAAGATTAAAGGCTGCTGAAAAAAAATCACAGGAATAAATAGAAAGTGTTATAATGCATTAATATTTAATTATTAGATATTTCAAAAGATATGAAATGCATACAATTAAAATGTATACGAATTGAAATCATATAATCAATAAAATTACATGTAGTGAGGAATATATTTTTTAGATTATTGTCCTGTGTTTATGACAGATTATCATCTGTGTTCTCATATTCATATTGAATTACATGAATTTATTTTTATTTTTTTTTCCATTTGTATAAAAATATAAGAAGCAGGGCGACTCCAGATGGAGATATTGTACATATACACATATAGTTTTTGATCTTTATTTACTGACTGTCTTTTTTATTTTGTTCTGGTTCTTCAGCTTGACAAATATTAATGTTGCTCTGGGTGTGAATACACAAATTGTCTGTGCGTCATTTTGTTTATTTGCATTACGCTTGAAGTGAAAAGGTCTTCGAACAAGTTTCTCATCTCGTATGCTAAGATGTTGTTATATAGAGGACTTCAAGGCAAATCAGAAAATAAATAAGTCAATAAATAAAAATAAATCTAGTCTGTTTTCAAAGCCTAAGGAGAGGATTGAAAAGATGAGAAAAAAGATTCACATTATAAGTGGGCCTTAGGAAAAAATCTAAAAATGTATAAGACTTCTATAGCTGACCATCCATGGCTGTAAAAAAGGACTTCAGAGATCAATCAGCCTTGCATTAAACATTCAGCATGACCGTCCTTCCCAGACTAACCAGCTCTTTTCTGCCAGGGAAGTCTCAAAGCTTTTGTTTAAGATCAAAATAGATTCACTACAGGAAATTTTATTTAGAAACTAAATGGTAGTTTGCCTGCTGCAGTGTTTGTTACCATGGCTCTGTTCTGTCTGACTAAGAGTTGAAGAGACCGCAGTGATTTGTTTTTTCCTTCTTGTTTCAGGTCTTTGACTCTGACACTGAAGGGCATCTAAATACTATTCCTCCTTGTAGTTTTGAGGTATGTTGTGGTTTGTCCTGCCTCAAGCTTCCTTGGTTACATGTTAAAAATACATGTGTAAAAGATGGATATTGTCATGCCTACACATTTTATGTGTACAAAATATGTTAGTCAAGTTTTTATGGTCATCGTGTACAGGGTTTGAAATGAACTTTTTCGCTCACCAGCCAATTCGGCTGCTACAGTACATTTTTAAGTTAATTAAAAAAACCATTTAAAATAAAAAAAAAAGATGTTTTGATAAATACTGATATTTGAAATGATTTCAAATGAAAAACCGCCAGTAGGTGGTAGTAAGTCACTGGAGTCATTTCAACTGAACCGAATCATTTGAACAGTTGAATCATTCAGGAACGAAACACCGTCGTGTAGCTCAGACAGGTTTCTTATTTACCTGTTATTCGATTATCTGTTGAAAAAAAATCAATAGCATTTGTAACCATGCTAATATATGCTATATATATTTATATACATTTTCTGCCCCCCTTTGTTGTATTATGTGGTCATTCTAATCAAAAATCCGTAGAACATGATAGGAATAATTTGATCGATTTTGATCGAGAACTAGCTGATTTTAAGCCAGACTGGATTGGGCCGCGTGTACAGTTTGTGATTGCTTGTACCGTGTCTCTGAAACGCTGGTGCCTCGCTGTATGCACTTCACTAATCCACAGAGACCAACACCCTGATGTTGCTAAGAGACCATGTCAAAGGAGAGAGGTTATTCTAGACAACAAGAGTCTTTTCTTCATCGTTCCATCTTTAGCGTTCTGGGTGGAGGTTAGCTTCCAGAAATGATTTTTCCCACTTTGGAGAGGAAAGTCTGAAGCGGAGAGCCACACACACACACTGAGGAGCGTGCCCTTGGCTGCTCGGTTGGAAAGTTGACCGTTACTGTGGTGGTAAATGAATGCAGACTCATTCTACTGCTGGTCAGGGCTTCGTTCACGCCACTCGCTGGACAAACATAGGGTTATAAAACTTGTCTTAGGTAACTCTGTTTCCCTTTCTAAAAAGGCCATTACTTCACCGAGTGAAATGTGTGGACGGTCTGTACCTTGCGTGACGTGTTTTCTCTGGTGTGTGTGGGTGTGAAGGTGGATAGGCGGTTTGTTTCCAACACCGAAAGATTTCATCTCCACTGAAAGAACCATGGTGTGTTTCATTTTGAGTTGCTCCACCTTAAAATGAAAATGTTGTCCCCCCTTGCCATTAATCTCCATGCCGTTCCAAACCTGTAAATGCTTTGTCTTCGAAAGACTACTTAAAATATTTTAGATGAGGGGACTTGTCCCATT
Source organism: Enteromius paludinosus (assembly GCA_032361165.1). Classification (NCBI taxonomy): domain Eukaryota; kingdom Metazoa; phylum Chordata; class Actinopteri; order Cypriniformes; family Cyprinidae; genus Enteromius; species Enteromius paludinosus. Next base: position 17,211,706 of record JAUMHQ010000078.1, on the reverse strand, counting down.
GACTGCCAAGTAAATTACACAGAGTATGAAAGACATGGTCCGAGCACTCCATCTCCCATCAGTGATTCAACCGTAAGAAGAGTGTATGCATTTTGTGTCCAGCAGATACTCTCTAAAATGGCACTATGGCGAGGTTACGGTGTTTAATAAAGCCATTTTTGTTTTATTTCCATACAAAACATATTCTGCCAGATTGAGTGTTCAGATGTCTTTCACGTCTTTCATGCAGTACTTTTCTGGACCTTGACAGTGTTCATTACTGTCACAAGCCTCCCAGTTTTCATCTAAAATATCTTAAATTGTGTTCTGAGCACGAATAAAGCTTTTGCGAGTTTGGTGATTAATTACAACATTTTCATTTTGGGGAGGAGTAAGCCTTTAAACAAGTATCTAACGAGAACAATGCCTCTAAAATCAGTCTCAGAGCTGGTTGAGCCGGTCCTCCAAAAAAAAATTACTCTTCTGGTCATTTGTGCAAGTACCTTATTACAACCTATTTTTATGTTTTACAGCTACACGCCCTCTAGTAGTGCATCTGGCATCATGAAATGACAAATAGGTCTTTGAATTTGTTCCTAAAATGCTATAAATTGATCTAAATCAGAGAATTGTGTTTAAGGGTTTATAAAATCTGCTATTGAATCACACCTGTAGTGAGGAGATGTAATAAAGTGTTACATCTACTGTAAATGGGTAAGTAACTAATCGGGGAATAAAGTCATTTGACCTGATTGTTTCTTCTCTGGTTTTCTTTCACAGAGGTTAGGTAGCATGGCTAACGTTTACTCAATCATGCCACCTGAAGGCAGCCAATGGGATTGCAGCCAGGAAAGCACAACATGCATCTACATGCCGAATTACCAGACGGTTAATGTGCTTCTCAAACCTCATCACACCGTCACGGATGTCCTGGCCGAGACCTGCAGAGTAAGAATTCTAAAGAGTCAGCATAGTGTTCATGTAGATTGCTTTGATTTACTAACGCACCCATGTAGATTTGTAGGCAGTCCCATTGTTTCTAATTACTTTACACGCGTGCCTGTTATGTCTGAACACATGGTTATGTTTGTATGGGGTAATTCACTGCTGAGATTACCTGAGGCGTTATAATATTATAATATAATATTGCTCTTTTGTTGGTTTTGAGCTATTGTTCTCATTTGTAAGTTCGCTTTAGATAAAAGTGTCTGCTAATTGAATAAATGTAAATGTAAATAATAGGCAGCTTAGGGAAATTCATTCATTTATTCTCTTCATGACAGCTGAGTTATGGCTTTTCTCACATAAATTAATATCACAGCATTTATAACAAGTAATAGTGATGTAGTAAATGCTATGAAATATGGTTACATTTCAAAATGACTCTTTTCAGTTTTAAGATTTAGCTCATTTATTCCTGTGATGGGATAGCCATTACTTCAGAAATCCTTCTGAAGTGCTTAAGAAACATTTATTATTATTATCACTAAATTGAAGTAGGTTTAAATAGAGTTTAATATATTTACTGCCACTTTTGATCAATTAAATGCGTCTTTTCTGAGAAAAAAAATTAACTTTTATTTAAGGTCTCTTTTCTAGTTGCTTATTAGCATGCATAATACTAGAATATTAACCATTTAGTAATTAAGCTCATATAAATGCCTTATTCTCCATCCTTCCTAACTAATAATCCTAAACTGCAAATTAGAAATTTATTGAGGGAAAATTCATAGTTAATAGTTAATAAGTGTTACCTATTCTGAAGCATTGCCAAAAAACATTACCTAAACCTTTGAAAGGTAGTAAAGGTGAAAAGCCATGAAAAAGAAAAATACAAATCTCATAGCTTCAGGGATGTTACTGGAAAGGATTATAAATACTGAGTTGTCAGCAAAGAAAATGAATAATTTCCGCAAAACAAATATTCTTTCACAATTTACTAAACCTTATGTTATTCCGCATGTTGTTTTCACACTGCTCTTTTTCTATTAATAGCAGAAACATTAACATGCATTTCAGCACTGTAATCCAACTCTTCTAAAGTCATACAATTAAGCTTTGTTTCTTTAATGTCTTGACACTCTATTTTTGCCTGTAGAAACAGCTGTATCTTAAGATATATTTTCTCCTCTCAGCTCATGGGCCTGGACCCTAGCCTGCACTGCTTAAGGCTGAGAAGATGTGTAGGAGATAGGATGGAGGTATCAACTCCATCAGCTGATGAGCTTCTGCAGGACTTGGTAAGATATTGATAATGGCAAAGCAGTTGGATCACAGCCCAGTTTATAAAAAGCAGACTCGTTGAACTGCACACTTGTCTACACTTCTTTCTCACCCTAGTCGTATGACGATTTGGAGGTCAGCCAGCTGAAGGCCTACACTCTACACATGTCTAGGCCTAGTCTAACTGGAGACTTTGGTAAGCAAGTCATTGCGAAGGGGAAATTTATGCGGCTGTTTTTAAATACATGGGGTCGCTTTTTGATGTGTTATAATATATGTATTTTTTCTTGTCCTCAAGGCTTTGCAGTTACAGGCTTTGTAGACAACTTAAAAAACAGCCATATTGTTGTCAGAGAAGTTCTCCCTGATGGGCTAGCCTTCAGCAAAGGTACTTTTGATTGTGCAGTTATTGCTGTTTATTTGGATATGCTGGAAACCCTTTTTTGATATCTTTTTACATATTGCCTTCAGATGGGTATTATAACGTTTGTTTCCTTCACTTGTTATTTAACTGATAGGTCTGAGGCCTGGTGATGAGATCATGGTTTTAAATGGTTGTGAGGTGTCTTCCCTGGACCTGACTCTGATACAGACTTTATTCAACGACCAGAGTCTGCAACTGACTGTGAAACGCCATCCACCCTCCATTCAGCACAGTTCAGATGTAGCAAACACATGGTCTCAGTGCAGGGACAACCTCCAGAACCACCAAAGAGCCAAGTCCTCGACAGGTACAGTACAAGACACACATGCACACAGCACACGATCAGCAGTGCTTGTTATATGTCAGAGATCAAGTAGGTAGTGCGTTCACATTGAATGTGTCCATCCACGCTCAACTGTGCGATATGTACAGAGCGTGATATGTCAACGCGGGCCTTAGGTTTACTACATGGACTTTATTTTCCAAGCAGTGTACCATTTCAACCAGCCAGATGTTCATCAGACACAATACCATTATGGAGTGAAATGTATCTGAATCAGGAAAAGCTGAAAGTGAACACGCCAGCGCACAGAGGGTTAAAGATGCTGCATTCAGTTTTATCTTAGATTTAGAATATTCCTAGAACTATTGAAATTATTTACAGCATGCAACGCAAGCGCTTTATAAATAACTGTAATTAAATTCCCTAAAATTTAGCAGTAATTCCTTACTTTACTTTTTTAGTTGTAACTACATGAACGTGGATTTCGTAGTAGGTTCTTGGTTAGTTCCAGGTTATAAAATTAGGTGCTTCTAGCACCTCTCATCCTTCTCATTCACCTTCACACAAACATCTGAGACCACTTAGTGGCTACTTTCAGTCAGTTGTTCCCTTTACCGGTTTTACTCAGAAACATCACATTGTAACACACCTGAACAGCCATCAGATGATTATACAGTTTGTTAACCACTTTCTAAATTGCATATTAGCGGGCCAATTCACTAATTGCTGACAAAACAGTTCGCTCCTTCGCTTCTATGCTGCTCCCTTTTTCTGTGGTTAAAACATCCCCAAATAAAGCCGTATAGCAAACACATTAGGCACCTATATTTCACACCTGCGTGACAGCTGGTGAGAAAGAGAGTATCGCTTTCTTGCAGCCGTTATTTTCAGCATGATAATTTGAAAAGTAGTCTGTTGGCACACTGTTACTATCTGTCTGTTCAGGTTCACAATATGGCACTAAAACTACAACTTGTAGAAAAAAGAATGATTTAATATCACTGAATTCTCGTGTAAGTCTAAGAAGTCGTAATCCTGCTGTGGCGTCCCCGCATTGTTGCAAGTATGTGCAAGTACAAGTAACACAGCAGTTCTTTTAAGCGAACGTAGCCTAAATATAATGTATTTTTGACAACTTTCTCTTCACTTACGCATTCAAAACTTGCTGTTGTAGACATTTGACGCCTGTCACACCTCACTTGTAAACTTCCTCCCCAAATTTCCTTCCCCTGACTTCCTCAAACCGGACCGTCTCAGTCATTTATAAAAGTGATAAACAGAAAGCTGTCTATATGCTGTGAGCAGGAACAGTGTTACGTGCTGGTTTTTGGACCCTGTCTGCTTTTGTCCTGGAATGGTAGGTGTCTGACAGAATGAACATCACAGCACATTTGCTGCTACATTTGATGCTATTGTATTATTATTTATATATTTTTTGTATGTAATATCTGTTCCACTTCACATTAGGTGTCGTAACTGCTTAAGGTAACATTAAGTTCTAACTCCTTAGCACGTACAGTACATGTTAAACATTTGATGCCATATTTTCTTTCACATTATGATCAGTAGCGTAAATATGTAATTATGTGCTTTGAATGTAACTACAGTGTCTAAGGTAATGTAGGCCTAAGATAAGGTATTGTAGCATTGCAGTGTATAAATATATGCTTTTAGTTTCTTATTATTGGTTCGTGTCCATGTCAGTACGGTCAGTAGTAGTTCCTGCTGACTCTGAATTATTCATCATAAAAAATGCACGATTGATATATCATGTAATTTCTTGAAACCACATTTTAAAACACTTTCTCTCTTCTGTCAAACCACCTCTGTGCACAAATTCTAGCTTTAATATATCAACAGTTAACAGTTAGGAGTTGGTATACCAGAAATGGAAGTAATAAAGGGCATGTGTGAAGAAGAAAAAAAAAGCTATAATTTACAATTGGGTAATGTTGTACATTTAAGTACTGAGTAATATTAAGTGACTACATGGATGAGATTTTGACTTCAGTGATCTTTTAGTGTGCACTTGGCTATAGGGGCTGTGAATGGATGCTTGCTGTCCGACTGCAAGCCAAATCACACTAGTACTCCCTTACAAAATTCATCACAGAGACTGCCCTTGATACAGCAGTCTTTAAAATAAAGAGGTATACCAGGACACTTGTCAAGAACAAAGATGTAATTTCTCTGTAACATGGTTAGTTACTTATGATATACTTACCTATGGATAAATTCACTTCAAGTTCCCAAATTCAAATTCTTTGGCTTAGACCACACCGCCTATGCTTGAGTGCATCTTCACTGTATTGGGAGTAATATTACTCACAATACAGCATCCGTCAATGCATCAAAACGCATGACGTCTTTATCTTCTATGATATTTGCGTTTCCACACTTACGACCAAAGAGAATGAGTTCATACCACAGCTTTCCTGTGTAGTTGTTTACAGCAAGCCTCTGTTCCTGTCATTGAAACCACCCTTCAAGTCCTCATTTAGCAGCACAGAAACTTGCACAACCATCAAGAATTCGAAGCATCAAGCGGAAAGCCGTTTCAGAGATAGATTACGTTCTCCACAGTTTTAGACAGAGATAATTAAAAGTCATTTTTGTTCGTATTTTGACCATCTACATATATATACACACACACATACAGTATTTATATTTATTGTGACGAGCATCCCATCACAAAACATAGATATATATACTGCGTGTTTAAATATATTTAAAACAGAATTACACTGTGTTACAAATAACAAGTCAGTGTAGCTGCTGCAGCATGCAGGAACTTCTGTTTGTCTGTGGAGGCAAGTAAGTACAGGGAAGTGAGAAGAACACTGTACAAATTAATCCTGAGCTTGATTTTCACCCCAAAAATGTGACACACTTAACATTAGCTTAGGGCACCAGCATTGAGATCTCATATATTATATACGTCATGTTTTTATATCATATATTTCAGAATTGAATGTTTTGGCCCAGGTCAGTTTTTTGTTAAGCATCATGAAATGTGTGTGTGTTGATTTATTTATTTTCCGCGTGTGTTTTACTCCACGGTTCACTTTTGAGTTGGTGAATGCGGCTGCATACAGTTGTCCTGTAGTATTAGCGTTTACTTGTCTATATGACATTTTGCTTCAACTTTCTCTCTTCAGATGTGTCCTGTGTGGCAGAAAACTTAGGCTTGATTCCAGATGATGGTTTTCAGAATCCACACCATAAACATCGAACAGTTCAGCACAGCAAGGTAAAGAATAATAATGTTTTCATCTCATTTTCCAAAAATGCTGATGGCTTATTGTTTTGCTTGCACCGCGGGATGCTCACAAATGTCCCCTCAATGAAATCAGAGCAATGCTAACATGCTAAGTAATGTTTTTAATATCTAAAAGGGTTAGGGGATCAAATTATTATGGAACAGTAGGACTGGTATAATTTAAAACCGTAGAAGAAAATGGAAAAAAGATACTGTAACAAAGTTTGTGTGTGTGTGTACATTTTGAGCAGCAGCTGCATTGTCAAAGCAAGTGTTCGTTATCACCTAGTAATTAGCCTCTTCATGGATCTTTGGCCTTCACACTGCTTGCTTATTACTGTCACCAGCACAAGAGCTTGTATTTATGCTGAAGGCTAAAATGCAAGAGTTACAGAAACACTCATATTGAACTTGATTATTCCTCACATGCTGGGCTGAAGGAGGTCATAGACCTCTCAGAGATGCATGTATGTTTTCAGTGTCACACCATCCTTCAGAAATCATTCTAATATGCTCATTTATTATCAGCGCTGGACACAGTTGTGCTGCTTAATATTTTTTTGGAACCTGTGATATTTTTTCTAGGATTCTTGAATGAATAAAACTTTAAAAAGAAGAGCATTTCTTTTAAATAGAAATCCTTTCTAACAATATACAGTACACTAGCATTCAAAAGTTTGGGGTCGGTACATTTTTTATTCTTTTTTTATGTGAAAGCAGTTAAAACTTTTATTCAGCTAGGAGGTGTTACATTGATAAGAAGTGATGACAAAGATTTATATTGGTAGAAAAGATTTTAATAAATGCTGTTCTTTATCACTTTTTATTCGTCAAAGAATCCTGAAAAAAGTTTGCAGTTTCCCCCCAACTTTGATAATTCTAATAATAAACCAGCGGATCATGTGACACTGAAGACTGGAATTCAGCTTTGCTTTACAGGAATAAATTGTATTTCAAAGTATATTCAAATAGAAAAAATGTCGTAGTGTATCTGATATGCCTCAGCGGTTCTCAATCCTGGTCCTCGCGCCCCACCGCTTTTGCATGTCTCTCTTTGTTAACGCACCTGATTCTGATAATCAGCTCATTAGAAGAGAGCTCCGTGCATGAGCTGT
>JAUMHQ010000078.1:17001641-17011872 GCA_032361165.1 Enteromius paludinosus | reverse complement strand
CATACATACATACATACTGAAATAAATACACGAAAACTATTAATAGCTATTACTAAAAATGTATATAAATGACAAAAAACTAAATACTAACAATGGAATAAACGGAAATGTAAACAGAAAAAACAAAAAAACTATTTCAAAGTATTAATAAAAACTATATTACTATAAACATAATTCTTAAAACTAAACAATATACTAATATAAAATTACAGAAGCACAAAAAATTAACTAAACAAATATCTATAAAAAGAATATACAAAATAAATGTATAAAAAAAAAAATGTACAAATGTTTCTCTGACCTTACTGAGTTGAATCTCCATCAGAACCTCAGGGTTTCTGCCCCATCCTCCTCCAGCACGGGAGCCTCTTCTCACCTGTTTTACTGGAGTCTGTGATGGAGAGCTGTGAGGAGTGCACCTACACACACAAACATGCTCTCTCAATACACACTTATAGCATACAGTTTTTTATAAAAAGCATGAATCAGGAGTGGCCCAACACCATATCTGTACCCTCGACTGCGAGCTGGTGATGAGGACAGTGCACCACCTCCAAAGTCTTTTCCTCCATAGAGGTGCCACGCTACAGAGATCTCTTTGACCAGGTATCTGATTTCAGGCACGGGGAAGTGAAGCGGACCCCTGTTAGAGCTGCTGCCCTCTAAAGGGACACTGAAATGTTCTTCCCTCACAAGGATGGGTTCAGAGATCAGCTTCTTTACCACAGGCTCCTCGTCCTTTTCCTAGAAGACAAAACACTTTAAGTAATGCACACACTAATTAAAATTTTTTTTTTTTTAAACACTTTTAAGTAACCTAAGTTTCTAACACAAAGGTATTGTATGGCTTCAGAAGAAAAAGAGTAGCGCATCTGTAATACTTTTACTTCACGTAAATGTTCTCTGCTTGAAAGATTTATGAAGTAAAGAGCTCACCACTGCTCTGGATCCTGGCGTGTCCAGGATACAGAAGTCATCAGCGTCGTAAAGTAAAGAGGGGGCAGGAGGAGAGATGAGTGGGGAGTGCAGGACTGGGTAAGTGGGGCTTGGTTCCTGTCCAAGGTTTCCACTCTCATCGGGGAAAAGGAAGAGATCAGAATGGGGCGGATCATGATCATGTGAGTGGTCTTCATTTACACCTATACAAAACAGGCAGGTTCAGATGTGATTTGTGTGATTTTAATATTTATAATATTACTAATATAATTAGTGTTTATTTATCATTTAAGTTATTTTTGTTATATTTTCATTTGAGTTTTTTTTTATTTTATGTGTATATATAATAAATATATATATATATATATTTATAATTTTTAAAAATTTATATTCTGCTTTTTTTTTTTTTTTCAGTTCAATTCAGTTTAGTACTTCAGCATATTTAGAACTTCAACTTATGTTTTACTTCTTACTGTTTAAGTTCATTTATTATTTATCTGTTATTTTATTTCAGCTTTGTTTTAATTAAGAACCGCTTTTAATAGGTTTTAGTTAACAGTAAAAACATTGAATGTGAGACAAGATATAAGGAAAAAGAAATACCATAACCATAAAACAATCACCGCAACAAAACAATAGATTTAAAATCTAATCACGTATGTATGATTTTAAAACAAGTGCTAGACTGAAAAGATTTGGAAGATTAATGACTGAATAAAAACAGAGCAGAGTCTGACCGTTCTGTTGCAGCATGTGACTCTGTAGGCTGTCTGTCTCTTCCATAGCATCACTCATCAGATCCTGGAGAATCTGCTGCTCCGCTTCAGGAAGCAAAGGTGCCTGAGCTGGTGGGTGACTCGCTGCTTCAGTCTGGCAATCATTAAAAATATTCACTTTGACTCAACTACAACCAATAACTCAAATGTGCTAATAACAACACAAAAACTCAAAACAAAACATTTGTCACGGTTATCCGATAATCATTACTAAATATTAAGCATTACTGTATCTCTCATTGTCAATGTTATTAAGAAACTCTGACCTTCACCCTTTGTTTAGTGCTTCTGCGTTTAGCCTCCAGTCCAGAAGGGGGCTGTAGATCTCCATAGCTGGCTATGTATTGGATAAGGTTCATAAGAGCAGCACAGGAGTCCGAACAGGTGCGAACGTGAATAACATCACTCGAGCAACGCAACTCAAACCTTGGCTCTGTCTAAAGAGACATAAATGACACAAGATAAATAACTGGGGCATTCGGTGTCAGAAAGAACACAACCTTTTGAAAGAGGACTTTCATACCATTTTGCCATCTTGTCCTGGTTTCACTGCAGTGATCCTCAATTCCAGAGTCCCCATATCAACCACCTGGACATAGTCTGAAGACACAAAAACAAGAAATGAAACCAGCATCCTTGGTAGACATATTCTGAGGATGCACTCATGTGTATGACTCCCTCACCTCGTGCCAGATTTACAGACACAGCATTGATCTTGTCAGACAGAAACAATGCAGCTTCATCTAAAATTATTCTGTAAGGGAAGAAAGTATGAGACAAAAATTAACTAGGACATGTTCAGTATAGAACCAAAAAAATTTTCTCTAGAACCTATTCAGTTTAAGCTTTTACCTCAGACTGGAGGAAGAATGATCTAAAGACACACTGCTAGAGATGCTGAAGGTCTCCACAGTCAGCAGAGATCTCACAGGTAAATACAAAGGCCTAGAGGGAAAAGAAAAGTATTTAGTAGATCCAAATGGTCTTATGGGCACAAAGACATGTATTAGCACCAACATATTCTGTGCATAGGGATTGAGGATTGAATACTAACAAACTAACATATAATAAATAAATCAAATTGTGTGTATTTTAAACAGACTTCACAAACACTTTTATAGCGAAGTTTGTTATGTTATAAACAAAATCAAGTTTGCTGTTCAAAATTAGACTAAATAATCTGGACACTTTTTGTAGTTAGTTAGTTCTGAGCTTCATTTGTTTGCAGAAATCACTTGGATAAAATGCAGTTACATTTATCCATTGCAAGAGTCTTGCAAGGTTATGCTAGAATCTAGCTAAATGCGTCACCTGTAATCCAGGGCACAGCTCCATAGATGCAGGTGGAGGGTGGACACAGATGATGGGGGTGTGTAGCCGAGCACCGGCTCATCTGACACATTTAGAAAGTCGACTATCTACAGAGCCAAAGACAACCAGTAATGTTTAGCACAGATTAATGAAATATAAGTCTTTTTGAGATGTACACAAGCACATTTTATAAGGTGCTTTCATTTCATGTGCTTTGCATGAGGTTTTTAAAATATATATATTTTATTACCTGATCATACCATCCCAGACTTGAAGGCACCACTCTGTGCTCCAGTGTAACTCCCCTCACGCCAATGGCTATGAGAAACTCCTGAAGACACAGAAAGACGTGTAACAGATACAGTTACATGTTTAATCAAACAGGACAGAATTTTTTTTGTTGTTTTTGAAAAATGTTTCTGTTGCAGCATTTATTTGATCCAAAACAGAGTAAACCAATAATGCTGTGAAAAGTTAAATATATATTATATAACGTTTTTGTATTTTAACACATTTCTTGCATAGCAAAGCTGAATGTTCAGCAGTCTTCTGTCACATGGTCTTTTGGAAATCATTTTAAATAGGTTGATTTGATGCTTATTTTAACAATTTTGAAAACAGTTGTGCTTTTAAATATTTGTAAATAGTCTTTACATTTTAAATCTTACCGACTTGAAATAGTTTTAAATAGCACATTGTTTTAAACAGCATTTATCTATGGCTATGATTTGTTTTACCTTGACATTGCGCTCTGTGTTGTGGGAGGAAATTTTAACAGCGACAGACAACATGCTGTGAGGCTCCAAACTGAGCCCTTCAGAGGGAGATGCCCTCTCTGGGGCAGATTCAGATGCGTACATCACAGGCTCTAGCCAATGAGGACGTGTCCTGCAGGGCAGACTAACACTCCACTCGGGGGCATCTCCATCCACTGTGCCTGAAAAAATAATAACACCACATGATGTTATATAACACCAAAAAAAACACCATACATAGTATATGTACAATTAACAGTGATATAACCAGAAATCTGTTCAGACCATCATATAACAAAAATTAGCAGGCAATAGAATAAAAACAGTTTTGTTTACCATGGTGATACAGGCAGGCCTGAGATGTGTGGAAGCAGACATAATGCTGGTCTTTGTAGCCTTCATGCTGCGTCACACCAAACAGCGTCCCATTTTTTACTTCCATCCAAAATTCGCCATGTTTTTTTGGTAATACACTATTATCATCCTGCTGAAAGTATCTGCATTCATTACATAAGAATATGCAACCCCTACTAAATACTGACTCAATATTGAAGCACTATCATTGCAATCCTGATGTAATACCTTTAGCTGTGTTTGCAGAGCCAACAGGCCGTGGTTAACAGACAGGACGATGGAAAAGAGACTCTGAGAATTCTTAGGCTGCATCTTACTTCTTTTCTTCCTTCTGTTCCTGTAGCCAAGTTCAGCAGGAGTGTAATATTGCAGGATTTCCTCCTCAGAACCACTCTCCTCCTCTTCAGACACATTATGTGAAGAAACCAGAACAAAATACCAACAGACAAGATGTCAGAAGAAATTATTTGGTTTCTGGCAGTAGTATCAAGAAGTATCTTCATGCTTTTCTAATCTGATATTAAATATTCAAGCGAGCAGAAAAGGAAACGAGCTTTACCCTCAGGTCCAGTAGATCTGAACTGACTGAAGCTGTCTTTACTGTAGGTGTTAATGAGTTGACTGGCTACAGACAGACCCACTCCATAAGGGATGTTCTCCACGGTCTCTACTGGAGATGGAGCAGTGGGCTCCCACAGTAGCAGGTCATTATTAATCCTGAAAAAAAAAATTAAAAAAAAGAGCACATTAAAGCTAAAATCCAAAAGAATTGTCTGTGATGTATATGTAGATTTATGAACTTTGATTCCTCATACATTAATTACCTGTTGTGTAGTTTTTCATAAAAGCCTTTATTGGGCAAAGAGAGCTGAACATTGGGAAAAAACAGGTCAAGGATATAAAGGGAGTTGCTCATAGTTTTCTCCTGGAACTCAGTCATCTCCACCACGTCTCCTGGAATGACCATCTGCATGAGGAGCAAAGTTATCACCCATATTTAATCACTACTGAGAATTAATAAAATGGTCAATCAACTTTAGAGACAATGTAAATCTCTATACCTCCTCATTCTCATACATGACACGCCGTGAGGAAAAGGGAGATGGCTCAGGTTTGCCAAAATCGCACACGTCCTTCAGGGAGTGGGCGGCTCCTTCTTCCTCTTCCTCTTCTTCTTGTGAGTGAGCGTCTGCTTCTTCCTCTTCTTCCTCGGCTGTTACACGCTCTAAGATGGAGCGTACAGCCATGGGGTTCACCTTCAGAACCACTCTAAGCAGAGAATATTCTAGTTTCTGTATCTGGACGCATTTTATCAATAAAGAGCCACACAATGACCATAAACAAAAAAGGATACAGAGATCACATCATACCTGGGCCAGTCAAATTTGCCACAGTCTGAAGATGTCATGTTCTCTTCCATGGTGTTTGCTACTCGTAAGAACCTGGCTGCGGGTTGATCTTTGTCTTCTTGGAATGATCCTAGTGTAACAGACAACATGTTGTATGATTTAGCTGTGTATTAAAATGCAAATGTAACAAAAGTCAAAAAAGTATTTGCTTAGAAATCCAATTTAAAAATATGCTTGCAATATATAACAACATAACTGTTAATATTTACATTTATTGCGAATGGAATTTTCTAATACCGTAAATTATGGCTTACTCTTTTTTAGAAAAAAAAAGCAAAACATAGAGTATAAACGTTTCTCTGCATCTTGTATAATTTGGATGACTGCAGAGGAACAAATTAAAAGTAATTCAAAATCATTCAGTCAGTTTTCTTGTCTCTTATTATTTTTGTGCCTTGATCAGGATGACCGTGTATAAATGAGTACCATTGAGCTCTTTGAAAGTGAGCTCCATCTTAGTTTGCTCTGATGAGTTTCCTCCAGTGAACTCCGTCTTGAGCTCAAGATCTTCCAGCTCCAGCTGAAGCATCTCTTTCTGCAGGGACTTCTTAAACCAGGGGCCCCTCTCCTGATCCGAGCGCAGGTCTGGGATCGGGAACCGCACCACAAGCACCAGTAGAGGTGCATTTATTGACATAGATACATGGCAGTGTGATGGGGTACGACTATCATCCAGGAAGACCTCTGCAAAGGCCTTGTGCTTGTAAGGAAAACACACAACCACAATAAGATGCAAAATGAAAAACTATTTAATGAAAATTGAGTTAAATAAGCAGAGAGAAATAGTTGCTAATGTTTCTTACCAGACTAACATGTTTATTGTAGGAGGTGTACATGTGAGATGCCATCATCTCTGTGGTGACAAGTTTCTGAGGCTGAAGAAGGGAGTTAAGTCTGTCCACAATGCTGACGTCACACTCGGAGCGCACTTTACCCAGCTCCACCTGCAATTCTGCCTTACGCGGTATAGTGCTAAGACGTACTTGCCCACCCTGGAGAAAAAAAAAGTGGATCATGTTTACTGTTTGCAAGTGACTAATGTTACTAGAAAAACATCATATAGATGTTCCAGTCAAGGACTTAATCAAATAGTCATATACTGAAGTATGAGGGAAAAAAAAAAATCTCATCAGAACCATGTAAAGCACAGCATTTCAGGAAATTACCTGTGGGCCTCTGCGTTCTGTTAATTTGTAGAGTAAATGTAAGCATACAGGAGGAGGAGAATCACTACTTGCCGAGACGTCAAACGTAAGAAGCTAATGTTTGAAACAAAAGAGAAAGTTCATCCTTATTAAGATAACTATTTTGTGGACGTAAAATGTTAACAGAACAAAAAAAAAACACCTCTGTGTACTGGGCTCCACTTTGTGTAGTGTGACTGTCGGTAGAGTACAGGCATTCCAAAAGCTCCACCTGGCTCAGAGAGAGATCCGTGTTTAACGTACGTACACTGGAGCCTTGACAGTGCTCGTATGTCACCTTTAATCCCTGACCAATGAACCTGAAGATAAAGAAAAATGCATTTGACATTTTCTGTTGTATTCAATGGCACCTTAAAATACAAAAAAAAAAAAAATACTTAAAATAAGCATAGGTTGCGCTCCTCAAGGCTCTGCCTTAAGTCCTTTTTTGTTTATGCTCTCTTTAGGTTATATGACTTTATATGTTTCTTTTCATTGTCATTCTACTAAACCACAGGTTTAAATTTCCTCTAGACCATTTAAAAGAGTCTGATTTCTCCGTCAATTAAGCACAATAAGGGCATTAAAGATCTATTCATCAAAGCTGTCCCACCTCTCTCTCATATCTGACATCCAGTGTCAGCCATTCAACTAAAAGATGTTTCACTGACCACTGTCTAGAAACTGTCTCAGGACTTCAGACTTAAAATGTAGTTATCGATATTTGAATGAAGGCTAATAAAAAAACATTAAACAACCATTCTATACTATTCTTTATTTAATTCTAAGTAAAAGCTTACCTGAGATGATCATGTGGACAGGCTTCATCGAAGACAGTTCGTGACTGCAGGAAACTCCCAGCAGGGAGTTGATTTACAGACAGAATATGGAAAAACTCTGAAGCCATAGGTGCAAGATGGCTGCGGGAGGAGTCTGGAGGTGGGAGGGGGTCAATATGGAGGACAGACAGGCAGAGACTGCCCACTGTGAGCCTGAGAACCAGCTCAGGCCTGGACTCATCACAGTGGCCTTTAGTTGGATGAGCTAGAGATCACATATATTACTGATTAAATAAAGCCATATGGGTCAACAATAACCATGAATCAAAGCTGATAATGAGACGTACATGTCTGCCGGGGCAACTTGTGTGTAAGTTGAGAATCTCTGGAAAGATGTGGCATCTCATTTGTCTGCTTCTCCTTCTGTCTAGGAACATCCATGTACTCGTCCCACACCATCTAAGAAATGTGTTAAAACATATTTTGCACTTGAAATATCATAACAAGCCAATAAATGATGACATAACTCGTCATTTAACACTACTTATGAAACACAGAGTTCAATGTTAAAGTGAGAGGTGATGACCTACAGCTACATTTCCAGATGGCGACTCCCCTAGGGAGGCAGAATAGTTGCTATTTACAGACAAATCTAGATCCACAGTGGGTGGATCCCCAAGAGGAGGCAGAGATGATAGGCTATGTGACATGTCCATATCAGCCATGGAGAAAAACACTTCCTCTGTCCAAACAAAAAACAAATGAATTATGTATTCTGCGATGCAAAAACAGAATGTAAAATTAAAAGTTATCTTGAACTAACCTCGACTGGACACCGTTCTGGCAGTCTGACTTTCAAACAGGTCCTGGTCAGTGGCAACTGTTATGGTGTCTTTCTTCAGGCAGCGGTTGAGCTCCATGTGGAGGCGATACTCATCCTCCTGCTGCATAGGCCGACTCTTCCTATCCTTTCCTATAGCAGACCACTCCTGTCCGGCTGTACATAAGCAATTTAATAGAAGCAATTGTAATAATCACTGGAAACCATTTATTGCCAAGTTTACTTAATCAGGAGACCTTAAGGGAAATCATATATAAATAGAATAAATTGTCACCTGAGCTAGAGAAAACCCCAAACATGTCCAGTAGGAGGTGGACTTGTTGTGGTGAAAGCAGCATGATTAGAGAGTCAAACTGCCCATCAATATCCAGCTATGAAAAGACCAGTCATTGCATTTTATTGTTAAAATAAATCTTGCCTTTTTGTTGTGATAAATCCATTCAGAAATAAAGTCATCCTAAAATGTACTTGGACAACTAAAAGATACATTTCGATTTTCAACCAGCTTTGCACTGTTTGCATTGTAAGCAAACAATGTGTACACTTTCTCTGTTACCTGCACCCAGATATTGGGTTTTGTTAAAACTACAGATTAAACTTCCTCGTTTGTTCCCACTTTTGTCGGATCAACAGGAGTGCACAACAAAAAACTAGTGTGAGTGTATGAGTGCCAAACACAGTGGAATACATTCACTCAAGGAATAATTATTTCAACCAAGCTTAACTGTGCAATGCCTTTACAGAAAGAAAGAATTAAAGCTACTGTATATTTGCAACTGCATGGTATATGTACCCACCTTAGCTCCAGGCATGGCTTCATTTTGCTTCAGTACCACGGACAGCTCCAGTTTACCGCTAAGACAGCCCACCTGCACTGGCTCAAATGGTGCACTGGAAGACACAGGTTCTGGGAATTGAGGGTGAGGCTCACAGATGATTTTCGGGTTCCAACTTGGCGAAAGCTTGGGTTCAGTCTCCTTTAATGTGTAAAGAACACATGTCTTATCAGGCTATGCAATTGTACTTCTAAACAGCAACAATTGTTTTTTTTATCTATTTTTTTTACCCTTATTGGTAGCACTTTATAATACCTACACGCTATGAATCATTAGTTAAGCATTAATAAATAGTTAGTTCATCCTTTATAAAGCATTGTTCCAACATTAATAGTCATTAGTAAGCAGTTTATAAATACAGTTATAAATGCCTTGTTCTTGGTTTATAAGCATATCTAAATGCACATAGGAGATTTAAAGGGCCAGTTATCTTCCTAACAGAAAAAAAATAAACAAACAACACAGAACTATTCATTTCAGGATGCAAAAAAATATATAAAACTGCACAATTGTACACTTTAATTTTTTTTTCTATGAAACTGAAGGTTTGTTTTTCATTTATCAAGTGTACAGTGGTTTTTAATAAATAATATTTTTTACAAATTATTTCTGTGTTTTGTATCCCTCTGTGTTGTGTTCACTTAACTTTTCTGTTTAGAATATAAATTAGTCTTTACATCTGCTTTATAAATGCTTTACAAGCTATAAATAGTCCTCAATTTAGATGAGCTCACAAAAACAGACGTCTGGCAACTACTGAATGCTTTACAACTACCTGACTTAATCATTAATTACAGCAGGAATGTGTTAATAAAGCATTAATTAATACAATGAACAACTATTATCATGCGTCTAAATAATACGATTTATTGATGTAAATTTAAATAATTTATTAATCATTTACTTAGACTTTCTTGATGATCTTATTAAACACTGAAAACTCCTAAACAACTGGTTTGTAAATAATGTAATCATTAAAAAAATTATAAACTGATCATTAATAAAGTATGAAAATACAGTTAGTAAACATTATATATACGCTCAAGAACA
>JAUMHQ010000078.1:16956716-16970173 GCA_032361165.1 Enteromius paludinosus | reverse complement strand
GGAAAGGAAAGGAAAGGAAAGGAAAGGAAAGGAAAGGAAAGGAAAGGAAAGGAAAGGAAAGGAAAGGAAAGGAAAGGCCACAACAAAATAAATGAATAATATTTGCTCTGGTCTGCCCATTTCTCACCTCAATGGGCCTCTTTTTCTTGCCGACATTGTTGGTCTGTAGTTTCTCTGGCATTGGTGGTGCCCTGCTCACTGGGGGTCTGCACCCAAAACAAAAGTCACTTTATAAGTCTTACAGCAGCAATGAGGTCAGACAGTGACCAGGTGAAAAGGACACCAGACATCTGGCATAATTCTGTTTCACTTCTGGTTTTCACTGTAACATGTAACCAAATACAAATACTAAGTTAATAAGTCAGTTCAATATACGATAGTTTTGATACACAGTCAATGTTAGGCTGAAACCTTTGCAGTAAATTATGTAAAAAACAAAAAAAAAACTATGAAAAAAACTATGTATCAGATAGAATGAGGTGTAAGTGATGAGTCTAGTCTTACCTTGAGCCCCTTTAAAAGCAGCATTAACAGAGAGAGAGAAAACATTAGAAGTGTGACAGTTGAGCAGTTCCCTCAAGTGCTCCAGAAAACAAAGAAGCACAACACAGGGACACTGAAAACACAAAATACAAGAAAAATGTATAAACCCTGTCCATGAGGTTCACTTGACAACATATGTAAAACAAATGGCCCAAATAGCTGGTAAAGCAATAGACCAGCTCTCTATAAAACCAGCTACATTTTGTTTACCCATAAAGAAGTAGTTCACCCAAACATCTTACTCACCACCATCTCATCTCAAACCTATATGACTTCCTTTCTTCCTTATAACACAAAAGGTGAACTGATAAATATCTTTATCCGTTCTCTTCAATATAATGAAAGTAAAGAAGGACTAAGGCTGCCAAGCATCGAAATAAAAAATAAAGGCAGTTTATGAACCCTATAAAGTACATTTTAAATCAGAAAATGTGTTCACATGCACAACTGATTATGTATAAGATAACAATGTGTATCGTGTAAAAGTGTGAAACCCTTTTCTTTTTCGCCATAAGGTGATAAATTGCTTAAAAATAAACTAATTGACATCTAGATTTTACCCTGCATTTAAACAACTTAACCTGCATTTTGTTGGCTTATTAAAGTGTGTATGTATAGCATGTGACAGAAAAGCATCCTTTACACAAGATTTAAGGACATGCAGCCACAGCGAGTGTAAGGAGAATGAGTTTTTGCAAGTTTCCTGCTGACATTTTAGAATATTCTGGGATTTTAATGCTTTATTAAACATCAAAACTCATATAAAAACGGAATACCAAGAGTAGGATACACAGATGTTTATGTTTTGACATTACCACTGGAGAGTAAACTGATGAAGACACATTTATAGACACAGTTGTAGAAAATACTTCAAATTTTCAACAATAATTGAAAATGATAACTCCTTAAATTTGATTTGTTCCACACACTTGATGCAATGCATTATTTTCTGAAGCTTACAAACTTACTGTCCAACTATACATCTATCCAAACCACTTATACTATGTCACAAGGATACTTGAGTCTAAGTGTCCAACTACAATTTTTTAAATATCTCCCTGTTTTCAACAAAGTATGAAGAAAGCTAGGTTTGGAACAGCATGAGGGTAAATTATGGGAGAATTTCTGTTTTGGGGTGAACTAATCCTTTTATCGTCCCGAGAGAGAGTGCAGGGAGCAAAGCACTAGCAAAGTTCCCAGCAGTCAAAGAAGCAGCATTATTCCTTAAATAATTAGCAGTGGAGAGCAGCAATAAAGTCACCTCAGAGCAATGAAAAATTATCAGCCAGAAAAGCACTTAATATAAATGCTGTGCCATCCACTCTAATTTAAGACTGAAATTACCTGCTTTTAATGTATCTTGAGCTTAAAATAAGAGCAAAACGTGGAGACAGGCGGTTTTATGGTTCAATACAGGGAACAAGGTGGGTTTATGGATCTGATGGCTGTTGCCGTGCGGTATAACAAACATCCAAAGAGCAGGAGAGGTGGCGGCACATAAAACGTTTCTAAATAAACAACACTTTCATTGATCTTACCTGACTACGCCCTGCCTTCACATGGTGAGAGAGGAGTGGAGTGCAGAGACAGACAGAGGAGTAAGGAAAATTGGAAAAGACAGACATGAGGGTAGCATGTCACTCAAAGCCCAAGTGTTCCATGAATTCACACTCATTGTTTTCAGTGTTTATCATTCAACTCTTAAAATTCAAAACGCCCTGGGGTAATTAAAAGTTTAAAATCCTTTTTAATACAACATCCGATTGATTGATGCATCCATACGTAAAAACAAATATTGCATATGCAGTAATGCAATTACAATGGAAACATATGGGCAAGATAACTAAAGTAAATAAATAAAACCTACTTAAATGTACAAATATGTAGCTTTGAAACAGAATGCATTCTTATTACAGGGAAATGTCTATGCCCATAGACCTCCACTGTAAATCCTTTATTGTAAATGCAATTTTCAACAAGCAAAACAAAGTGGTTCCCCTTCAGACGAGTCACTCCGACGTTACATATGGGAACTCGCATGAGAGACCAATCGTCTTCGAATCTTTGAGGAAAGGCCAGTGAATATTGGCGTGCATTTAATTACAGCCAGGTGCAACTTATCACAGTGTAAGTATAAGAGGGCACGGCTGGAATGCACTTGCAGCTTTTCGCTTTCGGAGCCTCGTCTTATGCAGTGCATGCTGTTCGAGTCTACGGGAGAATGATCTGAGAAAATCCGGAAAATGAAAAGGGTTCCTGCGAGTTCACGTCCTCTCCTCCGTAGTGACTGGGCAGCTGTTGAGCAATCCCTGTGGGCTGGAGCCTTTTTAAAGGCTGCTAAAAGAGACTAACCGCAAGAGGTTCTCCCAGGGCAAACCAGGTGGAAAAGGACGAATTTCTCACGGTTGGAAAAGCGTTCCTCGGGATGCCAGTCCGACCGTGCGCTTCTGGGTGCGGGAGTTTCCTCACCTCTTCAGACGGGCACGAGCGCTGTCTTATGTGTTTGGGCCGGGAGCATGCTGAGGCAGCGCTTGTGGATGACTCATGCGTTCATTGCAAGAGCATGACCATCTCTACACTGAGATCGCACCCACGGTCCACCTCAGCACCTTTCTTCCCGGAGGTGCATGAGGAGCTGACCAGGTCGTGGCGAGCCCTGTACTCATCACGACTGGCCCCCAGCTCCTCTCCCCTCTCCACCCTCGATGGATGAGCAGCCAGAGGGTACGTGTCAATCCCCCAGGTCGAGTGCGCTGTGGCGGTGCTTCTCTGCCCACACAGCGCCGCCACCTGCCATGGACCGTCTGAGGCGTGTAAGACCTCGTACGCTCTCGCGGGCCGGGCTTACTACGCCGCTGGACAGGCTGCTACCTCCTTGCACGTGATGGCCACACTCCAAGTGTATCAGGCCAAAGCGTTGAAACATCTGCACGAGGGTGGATCTGATCAAGGGGTCATGCAGGAACTCTGTGCGGCAAACGACTTCACTCTACGGGCAACGAAAGTCGCTGCATGAGCCCTTGGTCAGGTGATGTCCATGATAGTGGCTCAGGAGCGCCACCTCTTGCTAAACCGGGCACAGATGGTCGATGTCGACAAAGTTCGCTTTCTAAACGCCCCCATCTCCCAGGCTGGCCTCTTCTGCAACACTGTCGAGGACTTTGCCCAGAAGTTCTCAGCAGTCCAGCAGCATACTGGGGCGATCAGTCACATCTTGCCACGCAGGGAGTATGTCAAGTCCCCAAGTGACCAGCCTCAGCCTCTTCGTTGCCGAGGGCGTCCCCCCACACGATGCCACATCACTGGCCCAACGTTGAGCTGGCCCGGCCAGGAACACCCCTAGCTCCAAGAAGCACCCCTGTGACAGGCAGCCCGGAGGTGATGGTGATTGCTCTTCGGGGGATGGCAACAACTGCGCCCCCACCCCCGGTGGAGGGCCAGGAGCGGTATCTTATACAAAAAGAGCAATTTTCCACACCTCTGGGCCCAGTGCCCCATGGTTCCCATCTAACAAACTGTCTTTTCTCTCCTCAGATGTGGACCCGGAGCCCTGGATCGCCAGTGCGGGAACCAGTGGAGCAGGTAGGGGCTGCCTCGAGCAGCCAGACTCACCCCCAGGAGGTTCATCCTTCTGGGGCCAGTCCCCTCCCTGGTTTCCCACCAGGCTGGCCCACCACGGGCACGGCAGTTACCGTACCCTTGATACCCCTGGCGACCTGATTGGAGGCTGGGTTACAGCTTCCCAATCCCTCACAAGAGTGGTAGGCTGAGACCCATCCTGGACCTCTGAGCCCTGAACCGGTCCCTTCTCAGGCTGCTGTTCAAGATGCTCTTGCCGAAGCGCTTACTAACATGCATTCTGCGCCAGGATTGGTTTTGACCTGAAGGACGCGTACTTTCACGTCTCGATTTTGCCTCGCCACAGACCCCTTCTACGGTTTGCATAAGAGGGTCGAGCGTATCAGTACAAGGTTCTCCTGTTTGGCCTGTCCCTGTCTCCCCGAGTCTTTACCAAGCTCGCAGAGGGGTCTCTGTCTCCCTTATGGCAGATGGGCATCTGCATCTTCAACTACCTCGACGACTGGCTGATAATAGTTGTGTGCGGGCACAGGGACCTGGTGCTACAGCACCTCAGCCATCTGGGCCTTCAGGTCAACCGAGAGAAGAGCAAACTCTCCCCAGTGCAGAGGATCTCTTATCTCGGTATGGAGCTGGACTCAATCGAAATGACTGCCCGCCTCACGGGGGAGCGCGTTGGTTACACGATCGAGTCCCGAGATGGGCATGGCACTGTGGCACTCTCCGGATTGGCGTTTCCCCGGAGTGTCGCCGCCTTTTCAGCCCGTGGTCAGACCTTGCCTTCATACGGGCCGGAGTGCCCCTGGGACAAGTGTCCAGGCATGTTGTGGTCCACACGGATGCCTCCTCCACGGGTTGGGGTGCTGTCCCTGGACAGGTGCACCGGCTGCTGTGGCATATCAATTGCCTCGAGTTGTTAGCCGTGCTTCTGGCCCTGCGTCACTTTCGACCGATGCTGCGCCACAGGCACGTGCTGGTCCGCACGGACAACACTGCAGCCGTTCCGTACATCAACAATCAGGGTGGTCTACGCTCCCCCCGCATGTCACAACTTGCCCAACATCTGTTCCTGTGGAGTCAGACGCGGCTGAAATTGCTGAGCGCTGTTCACATTCCAGGGACACTCAACCGTGTAGCCGACCAGCTCTCACGGCAGTCCAACCACCATGGAGAATGGAGGTTCCACCCCCAAGCAGTCCAGCTGATCTGGAGCAACTTCGGCGAGGCAGCGAAAGACCTCTTTGCTCCCCCGAGTCCTCCCATTACATCCTTGACGCGGCGCCCCTCGGCAGGGATGCACTGGCACACAGGTGGCCTCTGGGGCCCAAGTACGCCTTTCCCCCAGTGAGCCTCCTTGCACAGACCCTGTGCAAGATCAGGGAGGACAAGGAGCAGGTCCTGCTGGAAGCGCCATATTGGCCGGACCTGGTTTGCCGACCTGATGCTCCTCGCGGCAGCCCCTCCTTGGAAAATCCCCTTGAGGAGAGACCTTCTCTCTCAGGGGATGGGCACGATCTGGCACCGTCTCCCCGATCTCTGGAACCTGCACGTCTGGCTCCTGGGCGGGACGCGGCAGACCTCTCCGGCTTGCCAGCAGCCGTGATCAACACCATCTCTCAGTCTGGAGCCCCCTCGACAAGGCAGGCCTATGCTCTGAGATGGGGTCTGTTTGTCGTCCGGTGCTCCTTTCACGGAGAGGACCCTCAGAGATGCTAGATCGCAGTTGTGCTTTCCTTCCTGCAGGAGAAGTTGGAGCGCAGGCTGTCCCCTTTGACTCTTAAAGTGTATGTTGCTGCCATAGCAGCATACCATGATGCAGTGGAGGGTACGTCCCTAGGTAAGCACCAACTCACCGTAAGGTTCCTCAGAGGTGCGTGTCAGGTTAATCCCCCAAGACTGCCCTCAGAACCCTCTTGGGACCTTGCCGTGGCCCTAACTGGCATGCGGCAAGCTCATTTCGAGCCCCTAGCATCAGTAGCGATAAAATGTCTGTCACGAAAGACAGCACTCCTGATCTCTTTGGCCTCCATCAATAGGGTAGGGGACCTACAAGCCTTCTCTTTTGACAAAGAGTGCCTAGAGTTCGGCCCGGCTGATTCTCACGTTATCCTGAGACCTCAGCCCGGCTAAGTGCCCAAGGTTCCTACCACTCCCTTCCGAGATCAGGTGGTAAACCTGCAAGCTCTGCCCCAGAAGGAGGCAGACCCAGTCTTAGAGTTGCTGTGTCCAGTACTTGCACTGCGCCTCTACGTTGACTGCACTAGGAGCTTCAGATGCTCTCAGTAGCTCTTTATCTGCTTTGGAGGTCAGCAGAAAGGGAATGCTGTCTCCAAACAGAGGTTGGCCCATTGATGCTATTTACCTCTCTTATCTATACCAGGGAGAGGTCTGAGAGCTCACTCCACAAGGAGTGTTGCCCCCTCCTCTGCGTTGGCGCACGGCGCCTCTCTAGCAGATATCTGTAGGGCTGCAGGCTGGGTGACACCTAACACCATCGCCAGGTTCTATGACCTCCGCGAAGAGGCTGTGTCCTCCCGTGTCTTAAATCAGACAAGCAGGTAGCAGGAGGCCGGCTGGTGTTGGCTTGCTGCTGCGCTTTTTCAGTGGTTCCCCGATGCCAATGCGAACCTTTTCCTCCTGCCCCACAGTCAGACTTAGAGCGGAGTAAGTGTTCGGTGACTGTGCTCCTGCTGGATCTCCTTCACCAGTAGGTTGTGGCTTCAAAGATCTTGTTCCACAGTCAGCCAGAAAGCTGTGTTTCCCTTCACTTATATCCATAGCTTCTCGATATAGTGCATTCCTCAAAAAGCTCCATGTAAGAAATCTTTGAAATCCTTGCCACGACCCTGGGTCACACTAACACCGACTCGGCTCCTCAGCAAAAACCTGCAAGTGCATTTCAGCCGTGCCCTCTTATACTCAAGCTGTGATAAGGTGCACCTGGCTGTAATTAAATGCACGCCAATATTCATTGGCCTTTTCTCAAAGATTCAAAGACGGTTGGTCTCTCATGTGAGTTCCCATATGTAACATCTCCGTTCCCTCCTTCAGGGAACGTGGGTTCCCTACGTAACCTCAGACGTTTTCAATGGCAAGAAAGAGAGAGAGAACCTTTTATTTAATCAGGAACCATCCTGTGAAAGACAGTTTGATATTCCACCTTGGGAAGAGAGTTTGGTCTTCAACAGTAGCAGCAAATCATATGGCTTTAGAGAGTGTGCCACCAACATGAGCTCATTCAACATGGTATATTAGTGGTAGAGTGGTGGTGAATTTGAAATACAAGAGTTTAGAGAAGGAATAAAGAGTATTCAGTACTTACATACAACATCTTTGACAGGGTTACTGCATTTTAAAATCTAATTTATTTGAAATCTATTCATTACCATTAGTGTTACTGAAAATGCAGACTAATTTAATTTATTGCAGAGAACACTGCATGTATGCTAGGCATATTTGCTAATATTTAAAGGAATTCTGTTAGAGATGCACTGACATAAATCTAGCCAGGGGTGCATTCTGATAAGAGCATAACTATTTTACGCAACAGATAAATGTCCACTATTAAGAGTATGTACCGGTTTGTACCAGTAAAAAAAAATTATTCTATAATACTAAAACTTTAGTATTGAGACCACTTCTCACTATTAACTCACTGTTTATTAGCAGCCCTATTTTTTAACATATTGGCTGATTTACTTATATTTACTTATACATATCCAACATCCCTAATCCTGCCTAATATCAAAACTTAACAACTACCTAACTAAATATGAATAAGCAGCAAAATTTCTGGTTTGTTAATAGAGAGAAGTGGACCATAAAATGTGTGACCTAATACATAAAATTTTATATAAAATGTATTTTAATGTTATCACAACCTAATAACTTAAAGCTAGAATTTCCTTTTAACATTTGGTTATGACTAGTGCTGTAAATTAATCGAGATTAATCGCATTTACATAATATAGGAGTGTGTGTGGTGTATATTTATTATGTATATATAAATATGCGTGCATGTATATATTTAAGAAAAATTTTACATTTCTATATTAAATATATTTACTTATGATATAAATTATATGAATATAAATATATTTCAAAATGTATAAAGTATGTGTGTGTTTATATATACATAATAAATATACACAATACACACACATAATGTAAAATGGGGAAATGGCCATGCATAAACATCCAATACCGACTGATAGCAATAAATTAAATCCCTAACATCAGCTGATAAATAATATGGTGTTAATACATAATTACACCCTTTAAAATATATCTATAAATACTGTACTAATTTAATCCCTGTTAAATTCATTAAGCTGCCAAAGAAAGAAATGAAGAAATCCATGCTGCATCCGTGGTTTTTCTATAATTCTGTACCTACTTACTGTCACTGTATATATCTCAGAACTGTACACAGGGTTACTATGAACATTGATGTCCCGTTGGCTATCATTCCTAGCTTACCTTTCGTCTACCGACGGTTCCTTCTGTTGTAAGTGGGGTTTGACCCCCGTCATGGGTCGCACGTTTGTGGATAAGGCCTTGATTACATAGATGATCTCATTCTCCCGAGTTACATCGCTGTCATACCCTACACAGATGAGGAGATGCCTCACTTTCACATCATGACATATGGCAAATAAATGATCATTTAATCATACGATGATGGATCTTTAATCCTAGATGACAGCGCATGTCAGTAATAACTTTTCTTTCTAAATGATCTTTTTCACCTCCATCATCTTCGCTCTCGATGTCTGACTCCTCACTGTCACACTGTCTGACCTCTCGGCAGCCCTCGGTCTCATGGCTCCAGATCATCAGACAGGTGTCAGAGCCACCGACCGACGCCAGCAAAGAGTCGTCGTGCGACCAGCGCACATTAGTCACATGGGTACTGTGGGCCATGTACCGCTTAAATTTTGCGTATTTTCCCTATTAGGATGAAAACATATTAACATGTACAGAGGTAAATGAAAAAAGTCTTCCATCTTTCAAAAGTCAACAACTTTCATTTATTTAAAGTGCATTTCTGTGGTGTAATTTTTGAGTGTAGCCAAAAATTATGGACCTGTTTTGCTGAGTTTTTCTACAAGCAACTCACTCTCCCCATAAAAAATGAAAACAAACATTTATCTTCCACTTCAATTTAAATCTCGAAAAAAAAAACAGTGTTGATGCTGGCAAGCTTTGCTGACTGCAGAAACTAGTGTGGGTTTTATTTATTTTCCTGGTGTCAAAATATCATAATTAAGGTTAAAACTAAGTATAATTTTGTTCAGAGTATACACATAACCAGACAATAACCTAATCTAATAATCAAATTAATCTTTATCCAAAATGGGATAAATACATAAATAAATGCATAAAAAAAAAAAGAATAAATAACATCTAAATATCTAAACCGAAAAAAATACAAATACAGACTTGGAACATAAAAATGCATTGTTTTATCTCTTTATTTATTTTTTATTTAAAAAAATCACACATTTCTAACCTTTCTTTAAAGTAACACCATTTAAAGTGTTTTTCTTTAGCTCAGCTTGGCCACAATTATTGGCAGACAATTACTGCAACATTCTTTTCCCAGCTCTGGGTTTTCTGCTGTAATGCCTTCAGATTCACAGATCCACATTGGTGCTTTTTCTCTTTAGTTCACCCCATCATTTTCTACAGGGTTCAGGTCAGAGGACTTGGAAGGCCAGAAGCTTCATTTTGGGCTCAGTGACACATATTGTGTTGAGTTTGATGTTTGTTTTGGATTATTGCCCCAATGGAAGATCCAAACATGGCCCATTATAAGATTTCTAACAGAGGTAGTCACCTTTGGAATTTGTTATCTGTTGGTATTTGTCAGAATCCATGATGCCACACATATATCCACGATTTCTGGCAGACAAACAGGCCCACAACATTAAAGATCCAGAAATATATTTAACTTTGGACATTGAGTTGCTTTTTATACCCGAGTTCACCGAACCCATCTGTTGGGTTTTCTGCCAAACAGCTCTTTTTTTGTTTAATCTGACCACGGAAGTTCTTAGTCTTGTCTCACAACTGAATATACTGGATTTCGTTTTTGGATGAGCGAGGAGGATATTTCTTGAAACCCTCCAAAACAACATGTCTTTTGCCCTGAAATTTAACTTATCTCTGCAATACTCCAGATGTAAAACTTGAGAGATTCTTTGGCCACTAAAACTCTCCTCCTCAGTATAGACACACATTCTCTTCCAGGCAGATTTGTAACATCTTTAGTTGATTGGAACTTCCTAATCATTGCCATAATGGTGAAAATGTGGATTTTATCAGGAAGTCATGACTGGACTATTTCATGCTGATAGTCACCTTGGTGTAAATATAAATGGGAATATATTTCAGAGATATATTTTACTCATAAGGATTTCTAGGGAGTGCCAATAATTGTGGGCAACATGCTGTGGAGAAAAACATTTATTTCATAAAGTGAGTGTACTGCATATCTAATTTTGTGTTTCACAGCTTCGCTTTGGAATAACTACTGAATGAATGATGACAAATGCATATTTTGGGGTCAACTGTCTCTTAGTATGAGTAATAGTAATAAATAAATGATAAAAAAAAACAGTTTCTCAACCTTGACTGGATATTTGAAGAGCTTGACATATCCAAGGTCGTCCCCAGTCGCTAGCAACTTCCTGTCATTGCTAAGACATGCAGAAGTAACTTCAGTAACTTCACTGACCACGGGCCAAATTCCCTCACAGGAACTTCCAAGCACACATGTCCATGAGCTCCAGTCAATCTTGTCCACCTTGTCCACAAGAGGAAACAGAAGGTCAGAATCATCAAGACACAGGCTAATTAAATTTCTATAAACACCAAGTGTTCCTCTGAACAGAAAAATATGTAGTGTTTGCTTTAAAGCTGTATGTTGTACAAAAAACACTTAACGAAACACTTAATGAAAATGAATTGGCAGCATAAATTTCAATATTAATATCCAACTCAATCCAACAAAGACTGTAGCCAAAATGCCTCCTACAGGAGCTGTACACTTAGCTGAAGGCAGGAGATCAGAAACACAGAAGGGCTTCTAGCTCTTACTAAATCTTAAGTTATTAGCGTAAGCGTTCACTGTCTGTCCCAATGTACCGGTGGCCTTAAACATGGCCTAATTCCCTGCCTCCAAATTTAGAGACAACCTAATGAAAAATGGGCCATGTTCTTGCCCTTAAGAGTGCCCTTCCCCCTCCCAGGGTGACACACGGTGAAATGTTCAGGATCCATACCTCTGTAGCAGGAATGGTTTGCTTCTTCCCACGAGGGGCCTCAAAAAATAGCTGCTCCTTTGCTGAAGTGTTGACCTGCAAAAGCTTCCCTAAAACAAGAAAACAGAAGAGAGTTGCTGAGATGTAACTTAATAGCACTAATAATCTCTTCAAATGGGAATTCTACCAAGATACAATATGGACAACCTGCAGTTTGAGTCACCAAATGATTCTATGTGATTATATAAAGTGAGAATTGGAGTAGCAAGGTACAACGCTACTGTGGTGGGAGTTTTTTACATTAAACAACTGCAAAACAAAAATGACAGAATTCCCCCTTTATATAAATATACATATACACAGGTGCTGGTCATATAATTAGAAAATCTTCAAAAAGTGGATTTATTTCACTATCAAGAAGTGAAACTTGTATGAAATATACATTCATTCCACACAGACTGATAAATTTAAAGTGTTTATTGCTTTTAATTTTGATTATCTAACTGACAACTAATGAAAACCCCAAATTCAGTATCTCAGAAAATTAGAATATTACTTAGACCAATACAAAGAAAGGATTTTTAGGAATCTTGGCCGACCGAAAAGTATGATCATGTACAGCACTCAACACTTATTTGGGGCTCCATCAGTCGATCAGTCTGTGGCAGTGCTCAGGTGTTATGAGAGTCCCGGTTGCTCTGATAGTGGCCCTCAGCTCTTCTGCATCTGGTATATCGCATCTTCCTCTTCGCAATACCCCATAGATTTTCTATGGGGTTAAGGTCAGGCGAGTTTGCTGGCTAACTAAGAACTGGGATACCATTGTCCTTAAACCAGGTACTGGTAGCTTTGGCACTGTGTGCAGGTGCCAAGTCCTGTTGGAAAACGAAATCTGAATCTCCATAAAGTTGGTAAGCAGCAGGAATCATGAAGTGCTCTAAAACATCCTGATATACAGCTGTGTTGACCTTGGACCTCAGAAAACACAGTGGACCAAAACCAGCAGATGACAGGGCACCCCAAACCATCACTGACTGTGGAAACTTTACACTGGACCTCAAGCAACTTGGATTCTGTGCCTCTCCTCTCTTCCTCCAGACTCTGGGACCCTGATTTTTGCTAAATTTACCTTCATCAGAGAACATAACTTTGGACCACTCAGCATCAGTACAGTCCTTTTTGTCTTTAGTGCAGACGAGACGCTTCTGACGCTGTCTGTTGTTCAAGAGTGACTTGACACAAGGAATGCGAAGCTGAAACCCATGTCTTGCATACATCTGTGCGTAGTGGTTTTTGAAGTACTGACTCCAGCTGCAGTCCACTCTTTGTGAATCTCCCCCACATATTTGAATGAGTTTCACAATTGTGAAAGGGTGCGGATATCCCTATTGCTTGTACACTTTTTTCTAGCACATATTTTCCTTCCTTCGTCCCTCTCTATGTGCTTGGACACAGAGCTCTGTGAACAGCCAGATTGTGCCTACAGAACAGCGTCACAACAGCGCGAAAATTGTCAAGTTTATTTAGATTGTGTTAAACAAGTGTAATTTAATCACAATAAACAAAGTTTTTTTTCCGAATATGACGCCTCCTCTCCCGGAGCCTTATGGTATAGGAAAGTGTCCATGGTATGCGTACTACAGAATTTGGGCAGAAGCAGTAGGTCATCCGGGTACTTCTCGCCTACTTTATT
Organism: Enteromius paludinosus; assembly: GCA_032361165.1. NCBI lineage: Eukaryota > Metazoa > Chordata > Actinopteri > Cypriniformes > Cyprinidae > Enteromius > Enteromius paludinosus. Next base: position 16,957,093 of record JAUMHQ010000078.1, on the reverse strand, counting down.
TCAAATGCTATGAATTCGGACATACTCCTCACCTCGCATACTGTTTTTCACGTACTAAATAGTAGGGAAGTATGCGATTTTGGACACAGCACGAGAGACCATTTAAAGGCCTTTTTAGGTGTTTTGAGTTAATTAGCTGATTAGAGTGTGGCACCAGGTGTCTTCAGTACTGAACCTTTTCACAATATTCAAATTTTTTGAGATACTGAATTTGGGGATTTCATTAGTCGTCAGATGGAATAATCAAATTTGAAATAAATAAATACTTGTAAAAACGTATCAGTCTATGTGGAATGAATATATACATTATACAAGTTTCACTTCTTGAATGGAATTAGTGAAATAAATCAACTTTTTGAAGATATTCTAATTATATG
>JAUMHQ010000078.1:16929418-16943958 GCA_032361165.1 Enteromius paludinosus | reverse complement strand
TCAGACTCCTGAGGTTAGGTAATCGCGGGAGTTAAAACCTCGATATCGATTCGATAAAGGTTAATCGTGCAGCCCTAATTCAAAGGGTTGTTTTTTTCATGTTTCATTGCTTGAATCTGTAATCTGACAGCTGAATCTGTGCCTACCTGAACCAGAAGAGTAATGGGCCCATTTTTATCCACCTCCAGAATCTCTCCGTTCTTTGTTCCTACAAGAATATGCCCATGACCCAAAGATATGGCACGAATGGAGGGGTTGTCCTCTAAAAGCAAACCTGCAGGAAGGGACATGTTATAAATAAACACTCATCCATGACCTTGGCTTTCTATTTATAAAAACACATCGAATGTTCTTTGAGAATGCATGGAGGTATTTGTCCTCAATGGATTCCTTAATGAGTATTTTTGTCTTGTTTTCCATTAAAAAATGCAAAACAGTGTACAAAAAAAAAAGAAAGATATATTACCTTTGGAGCCTGGGGCCAGCACCGCTCGTTTTATGGCATACGTCTTGAGGCACCTCTCAAATGTGTCGTCCCACAAAGCCACTATTCCATCCTTTCCACCAGTCACAAAACCCTTAGTAACAATACATTCACATTATATTTCTGAAATATTTAAAGGGATAGCAGTAACTTATTTCTTATTTGAAGCTAAATCTGCTACCTTCTCCAGGGCGTGCATGCTAAAAACAGGCCCATCATGAGCTTTGACGGTTTTCACCAGGAACATGTCTCTCCAGATGCAGATGTCTCCAGTGCATGTTCCTGAGAACACCATTTCTTCCGTCCAGCCGTATACCGCACACATCATTGTTTCGGTTTTTCCCATGCTGCCCTTCTTCCCAATCAGTCCACCACCTGAGAACGGCAAAAGGTTTGTGAGATGTCAGATCTCTGACTGGGGAAGTGTAATGATTCACATACTCCACAAGACAATCACAGGATGTCCATGTGAATCAGTATAATAGTTTTGGCCTTTGTCCACATTAATACACTGTCTGGCAATTATGTGTGGACTGTAAAAATAAATGATGCACATTTAGTCATATGCCTCAAATTGTATTCCTTATGTATTAGGTTCGTGCCACAGTGTTGGTCCTGCTATTCACTCTGCCCAAAATAATATTTCTAAAGATAAGCGTTATTCTGTAGAACCTTCATATTTCATTTCTGCAAAGCTGACAGAATATTTACTCACAATTGCTATTCTGTAGCAAAAGATGATGATGGTGATGCATTTTAGTGTATGTTACATGACAAAGATAGGCTAAAAATGGGTAAGCTTTACAGATGACAACGTTGTCAAAAATGGTCCCATTCACACAGATCTGCGAAAACATCTTAAATGCTGTATTATGCACGACATGCCAGTAATTGGTGATGCCATGCAAACACTTAAAATGTATGTGCATGACATTGTTTCTACAAATGTGTGTTTTTGAAGTTTGCACAGAGATAATAACGGTATAGTTTTAAAAATCATACAATTACACAATTTTCATTGTAAAATGCATAAAATGTTTTTGGTGCAAGTGGTGTATATACCACACATGGAATGACAATTTTAAGAGGGACCTTCATCATCTGAATGGGTGACCTTTGAAAAACACTTTGGATGAAGAGCATTTTGAAACAAAAGCAACAATTCGAAACAATTCATCAAATTCATCTGTATTAACATGGACCTAGCCCCAAACCTACCTGCTTTATGCCAGAACTTCATGTGTTTCACTCCAGCGGTTATCAGTTTGTCTGGCATGTATGGGTTGATTTTAATGACAAATATTTTGTCCTTGCTTCCCCTTTAAATAAAAAGAGAGACATTTATGTTATTTTGCTGGCACCAAAAAGCATTAATTGAACAGCCCTCAATCTTTTTTAAGAGTTTAAAGGTTTGTAATCTGTACTGCAGGGCTGTAATTGACCTGTCTTCTGTGCTGTTTCCACTGTCTGAGTGCCGGTGGGGAATTTAGCAGCACGGGGTACATTGGCTGTCTGTGGTTTTGCATTAGATCCGATGTGGAGTGGGCAGAGCACTGAGCAGTGACTGCACTGTCAGGCTCTATTTACTTCCACCCGCACAAGCATCCTCTCTAGCAGAGAAAGCCCCAGGGAGGAGTCGGCTGGAGCGCTGCACTACCTATGAACTTGAGAGCATGCAGACAGGGGAATACAAATGCTTCACACTCTAAAAGCAGGTGTGCGCTCTTTGAAACCTTGCTATATTACGGCAGTAAACCATGAGAGGTTGTACATTACAGTGTTTTAACCGCTTAAAGAGTTATAGTTGGATTAACAGTTGTTTTACACAGGACATTTTCTCTTTGGAGTGTTATAAGCTGTTAAGCATAAGATATTCTTTTTAAAAGTTATGAATAACACTTTATTTTAAGAGTCCAGAATAATGCATTAGTTAAGCATTAATTAATGAATGGTTAATTTGTTCACAGTTAAGCATTAGCTGAGCAAAAAACACACTCGTAATTAATGATTAACCTAACATTTTAAAGGCCCGAATTATACAAAAGTTAAGCATAAAAAAATACTTACTGTATCGTAAGGGCATATTAACCATTATTTAAAATTATTTACAAAAACACACATTTATGCTATAAACAAAAATAAGCTAGTAATTAAAAATTAACTGAATGTACAGTAACCATATTGTATCCATTATTAACAACTTTTTAGGACACGCACACATATATGCAGTACTGTGCAAAAGTATTAGGCCACTGGTATTTTCACCAATAAAAACTGGTTTTAAGTCAGTTATTTCTATCTTTTGCGGTAGCGTGTCAGTTGGAAATATCAGTTTACATTTCCAAAGATTATGTTTGTCATTTATTGTAATAGTGAGATTATTGTCTGCACAAGGAGTCTGACAACAGCCAGTGCTCCATACAGAGATCTGAATTGTTCATCATCCAGTATGTCTGGAATGACAATATAATATAATAACGGTTTTAATGGAAACAATTATTAATACAGTATTACGTTACAATTACTATTTTCATTTTAACAAATCCCTAAGCTCCACATCACATTCTTGCAGGCAATACAGAATAAATACTGAAATTTAGTTCATTAATTCTTAACTAAAGCATAATTCGGGCCCTTAAAATGTTAGGTTAATCATTAATTACTAGTGTGTTTTTGCTCAACTAATGCTTAATAGTAAGCAAATTAACCATTAATTAATGCTTAACTAATGCATGTACCCTTAAATAAAGTGTTACCAAGTTAGGACTCGTCCACACCCCCCTAAAATAGCTTGTTTAAACACACCCCCACTTTTCTACATCACAGAATGGGTTTATTTTCATAACACCACTCAAATGTTTATGCAAAGAAAGAAGGCGGAGCTATTATTCTCGCAGTAGTGTTGCTGCAGGCGCCATGTTCTGGAGACACTTTGTGTGGGGGGTTGGGGGGGTTGGGGGTGTTTATGTGTAATTGCAAGTCTTTAAAAAGTCTATCAATAAAGTATCTGAAAAAGATATACACAAGATATACACATATACACAATACTACTCTGAACAATACATTGAATTACATTAAATAAAGACAAAATAAATCAAGCTAATGAAACAATAACTAACATATGGTCCAATGCAATGTCTCAATTCAAGTGAATGAATCATCTTATAACAGGCATCCAATACTGACTTCCGGAAAAAGGGAATAACCAATGACATTTGAGATTACAACTAAAACAGCAAGCCCCGCCCCACGACTGACAAAAATAAAAGTGTTCACGCGAGCAGGTGAGAGAAGGTCGAGCGCAGGAATGATCGAATTATGATCACAGGAATTATGCCCACACTGGATGCAACAAATGCCTTGTTTATGAGGGGTTTTATTGCTTTTGCATCATCACACCGGGGATGACATTATGGTAAGGGGCGTAACATTTCCATTTCCATTAGCCACAGCCATATCACCCTGCAGCCCAATGCCTGGTTGCCCACTGAAGCTAAGCAGGGCTGTATTCTTGTTGAAAAAGAAATCGGTAGATATCAGATTGCTTGTCTGTTTTTAAACAGTCGATAGGGGTTTAGTTAACACCATCCGCTTCTAGTTATTACTAGTCAATTATATAGGTGATACTGGAAGAGGGAATTCATTCTAGACACAGATGTTTTAGAGTCTTTTTTTTTATTTTTATTAAATTATATTTACTGTGACTATCACATGCTTATATCAGCCAAAAGTGTACATCATTTGACCAAAGCAAACTACAACTTTTGGACTACAACTTTAATGAAGCAAAGCAGGAATCATTCACTCACCGGATAGTGGAGAGCTTATCTCCTTTCCTCCATTCCCAAAGGACAATGGTATGATTGTCATCAAGACCCACTGAAGCCAGCCTCTTCCCATCCGCTGCAGAGACAGACATTATTCTCCTCTGGTTATACTCAACATCAGCCAAATAACAGGTGTGTATATGATATAATGATTTTATACCATCTCCACGCAGCTAAAAATTAAATAAGATGTCTCAAGTAATACATTGTGACAGCATCGCTCCAGTGGAAATTTCAATTGGATGGCATCTAATGAGTATAATCATTTATGTTTAGGCCCATGGCATTGACAGATACTAGGAGGCTCTACTGCTTTAGCTTTACCAAGATAAACTCTTCTACACACCCAACCCTTTGATTTTAAACACAAAATTTGTCTTGTTTCATTGATTTCATTATTAATACATGCAAAAATATACAATCATCTGTGGTTTTACAAAGTAGCAATAACTAATAAAAGTGTGTATTGCTTAAATGCAATGTGTGGATAAAAGTGTCTGCCAAATGCATAAACCTAATAGAGATCAGAATATGGAGAACCTGTTATGAAATCCACTTTTACAAATCCTATTCAGAGCTTTTAAAAGTAGATAAAATGTCCTCTTCTCAGTGTCAAACAGTTCATGCCTAACTTTAAGAAAAAAAAAGAAAAGAAAAAAAAAAATATATATTTATATATATTCTATATTTCACTCAAAGCTTCCTTTGTTTATTACAAAGAACAACAAACACAAAAAAGGAGGCTAACCTATTTTTTCCAGACTGGAATACTATTCTATTCATACTTTGATATAGACCATGAGTCATACTATTTTAGATGTGTCAGAAAGAGGAGCTATTTGTTCATTTTAGCATTAATTTTTATAAGGATCATTTTAATCTCCTAGGGTCTTCTTTTTGTAGTATACTTTGGCTCTTCACCCTACTTCACCATTTTAAAAGATAAAGAATATACAATACCATTCAAAAGTTTGGAGTCAGTACAATTTTTTTAACTTGAGAAACGAATAAGAATTTATATCAAGGATGCATTAAATGAACAAGAAATAAGATATACTGACATGAAAGTGCATACCTGAGAAGTCAAGTGCACTCACTCCAAACTGGTGGAATCCTTTAAGAACAGACAATGGCTTCAAAAACTCTGTTTCCCATACATGAATAGAAGAATCACGGCCCACCTGGATAAGAAACAAACACAGATGCCCTGACCATAAGTTAAACTACATTTATTTGTTTCTATTCAGTAAAGAAACATGCTCCGTATGCTGTTGATGATAAAGACAGAGGTTTGGTGCAGCTGACTGTACCTGGCCTGTGGCTACATAGTCTTTGACAGGGTGGATGGCCAGACAGAGGATGTCATCATCATGGCCCAGGTAAAAGCGCTGTGTGTTCTGCTGTCTGTTGTACACCACTCCCACAGCCGCCACATGATATACAATCTCACCGGTCTGAGTGTAGAAGAGGTTACTTCTGCAGTCATAACCTCTGTAACTGAAACATACATTTACACACACACACACATATTACAAATGTCTCCTAAACCATAGCTCATCCAATAACCTATCCTAAAGTCACTTGCATGCATGAATGTACATATCTATCTGAATGTAAATGCATTCAAGCAATTTGAATATTTCCAAATCTTCTGAATCAATTCAACAAAACAATTCGCTCTGTGATGGCATAACTAAGCCAGTAGGGGGAGAATTTTTCTTTAATCATGATTGTGCTACTGAATAATATGAAAGCCTGTTTCAGCCACAGAATTACAAAAAAAAAAGTTTTATAACACAAGTTATAAAGTCAGAATTGCGAGTTATAAAGACAAAATTTACACGGCCGCACTACAACAGCGCCCGAAGCCTGCACCAGAGCATGTGGCACATGAGCGTCCAATGCCGGCTTTCTGTAGACAGCCATCAGAAACAGAACTGCTTCTGCTAATCCTGATCAAATTCACCATGGATTCCGCTGCGCAATTATGACCAGGAGTGCCGTCCCTTGACATTGATCTCGATTTGCGGCCAGAAGAGGAGTTCAAGGTCACCGCAGATTTCAGTTTGTCAGTGACAAGCCACATGCTGGATTTGTGGCAGGGTGAACTGTTCCAATCGGCCACAGATACCAGTCCGCTGATCCCGATTCCAGATCCTGATTTTCTGCCAGGAGAGCCGATCCCGATTCCAGTGATTGATTTACGGCCAGTAGAGCCGATCCCGAATCCAGTTCCAGAGTTTGGTGCTTGAAGAGCGCCCCCTTGAACTCGAGCCTCCAGAGCGCCCCCTTGAGAAAGGGGAAAGGGTGGGTGGGAAGCGGGTTTGGACTTGGGACCCAGTAACCCCCGAGCCACCATGACTCCCAGAGACTCCAGATCCGCCCTGAAGGCTTCCATGACTCTGTCATCTTGGCCTTCAAGGCGCCCTCCATCCCACCCCTGTTATGTTCCCTTGTTGTTTCTGGTGTTTACGGTGCTGGTTTGCGCCTAGGCGGGAGGGGGGGTAAATGTTACATTTCTGTATGGTTTTGGTTTCGTGTCTTTCTGTTTTTATTTCATTTTGAGTTTCCTTCCTGTTTGTCCTTATTTGGTGTTTCCTGTCGTTTATGTGATTTATTAGTTAATGCGTTCCCAACTGTGCTTCTCACCTGGTTTTAGTTCTGTTGATTAAGTTCATGTGCATTTAAACCCTGTCTTTTTAGTTCTCAGTTTGTCAGTCAATGAATGTGTTATGTTTGGATAGTTGGATGTTTCTCCTCGTATTTAGCTTTATTATTAAAAGACTTGATGTTGTTCTACACTCTACGACTCCTGCGCTCTCCTTCGCCATTGAACCTACGTGACAGATATAAAGTCAGAATTGCACATTATAAAGGCAGAATCACAAGTTATAGAGTCAGAATCGCAAGATATAAAGACAGAAATGCGTGTTATAAAGTCAGAATTGAAAATGATAAAGTCAGAATCGCGAGCCTAAATACATTTCTCAATGTTCTTCTATCGTTTTAATTGTTTATGATCATACTTTTTCAGTCTCTGCTTACAGCGCTGTAAATGCATTAGTGTAATTTCTGCTTATTTCAATTAATGGACAAATGGATAGAGACAAACAAATGAGATTTTATCCAGTGACCTAAATTGTCTTGCTCCGTAAACCACTGAGTAACTCATCTAAATATTTTCCTCAGCATCATCTCTTCCTTCCTCTAAAAGCATATCCAGATCTATTCTAGTAGCCAATGCACAGCTTCACTGGGCAACACCGCAATTACAACTGTTACTGTTCTTAGGCCACCAAATGGACTGAGGGTTACCGATTAAAGTCTATGGATTCATTTGAAACAAATGCTACACGTTTTCAGTTCACCTTAATGCAGCTGTGGTAGTCACTGCAGGCCTCTGAGTTCATATGAGGGTTTTTCAGAAGGATTAGGGCATGTTGAGCTTTAAAAGACCAAAACTGATAAGCAACAGTGTTGAATGCAGTCTAGTTTCCAGGACAACTACACTTGTGGGCGTTGTTTTAACTACCTTCAGTCTGTCAAGTAAAGAGTGAAAAAGGAAAGTAGACAGCACGGTTCCTGAGACACCTCAGCTTTGGTCACCATCTTCTCCAGCTGGAGGCTGGCTGAAAGGTCTAATAATCCAGCAGACTATAGGGGTGTCTGCATGCATCACTCTTAGCTTTGTCTGAGTCAGAGAGGCAGGCTGATGTTGAAGGTATTGGTGATGTCAAAGAACATCCACCTGGAGACGATCTTCATAAGATGTGGGAACTGACAGTGACTAAGGTTCATCTTTCAGACTGAGACTGGGTTGTTTCATGCATATTTTTAGCAAAAATAAACTTGGTTGAAGATTTGCAGGTGGATAAATAAATAATGAAAGAAAAAAACAGACCTCTTTACACTGTGTCCACACCAAAGAAATTTAAATCACTCCTATTACAATCCACAAAGTTTCTTTACAAATATCATGCTATGAATTTTAATCTTTCAGCATAAAAAAAAAAAAAATTATTTAGTGCTGCCAGTCGAAACATTTAGCTAAGTTATCACACATTACTGAGCATATCACAAATAATTGTATATCAATATATCTATATTGCACACAAGATCTCCAAATGAATGTAGGAAGATATAAAGATGGTATATTTTAAATATGTGTTTAATGTCACCTTAATAGGCAAGTAGCCTATTATTATTATATTATATTATATTATATTATATTATAATAATAATACTTGTATAAAAAAGCAGGTCACAGTGGTCAGGCTGTTTGTAACATGGTAACTGATTTGTATACAAACTGTACACTATGTTTTTGTTTGGGAGACAGATTGGGGAGAGCAATGATTTGTTTGCCATCTGTTCAGTACTTTTGCGAGCTCCTCAAATGACAAACCACGATGGCTGTCAAGGCTGTTTGGGATCTGTTGAAGCACTTACCCATGTATAAAGTGCAACCTCAATCCACTGGCTGGAGCTCTTTCCCTTTTCTTCATGGCCATGGCACGATGCTTCTCCTTACACTGCTCTTTAAGCTGAGGTAGATCTTCTTTGTAAACCTGGACCAAAAAACTTCATCATAAAACTCCCCAAAAACACACAACTGAGACAAAAGACCCATGAGAGGACATGCTGTCAGGTTTTTGATAAACATATGTATTAAACAACCTGTCGTCTGTAAGTAAGTTGGGTCTCCTGTTCGATTTCTGAGTCCATCTCAGGCACGTCTGACTGATCCGAGTCAGATTCCTCGCTGTGTGAGTCTACTAATTTCTCTGGAAAACCGAAAGAGCAAAGAAAATTTAAATCCTGTGTTGATTATGCATTCTACTCAAGTAAAACAAAAAAATGAATTAACAAATTAGCAATGATTGCATTTATCACGATCTCCTGAGAAACCCTGAGTAACAGTCATTTGTGTAGTGCTGCCCTTCCCCTTAATGGATTTATCACTAAGAAAACTGCTGATGGCTAAGGAACAGAAATGCCAACGTGAGCAGTGAGAAATCCATTAGGAAAATGAACAGCGACATGGTAGACTGAGCCGCTACATGCAAATGAAAAAAGAAACAAGAAAAAGTTGACTCAATTTGCATTTGTAAATAGGTGTTTAAGCAGCACATTTTTAAGCAGCACAGCTGTTGTCTTGACATTCATGTTATGACAGTTCATTAAAATCCCTAATTTTAAGTCACCGAAAAAGGACTTAAGTATGTCTTTATTATTTATATAGTTTATCTTTATATATTTATATTTCATGATTACTTTTATTGCCTTTTATATATGGTTAAAGTGGACTGCAAACACTTTAATGTTACTTTAAATGTAATTTTACATTACTTTAATGTAATTTCTAATAAACGTTCTATGTCATGCATTTAAATGTGCAGTTCAGTACATTAATAACAATACCGTTTAAATTCTTATCAAGTACTTTACATCTGCTTTAGTATGTTAGTTAATACATAAAATTAAGTTATATGTTTTTTAATCATGGCAAAAGATTATTAAAATAAAGATTTATTTACTTTAATATAATGCACTTCAAGGTAAACCTTTCAGTTGGACAATATTCCGATCCACACTAAAAAAGTGTCCTTAAAGTGACGTTTTGTTTTATTAATATATTAGCTTTACAGCTTTTTAATATTTATAATGTTCTTTGAGAATGAATGGAAGTATTTTGCCTGAATATCTTTAATTGCATAAGTTATTCACAATGTTGAAGCTATTTTTGTCTTATTTTCCAGTAAAATTACAGATTTAAAATTACCGATTGGATTGGATGGATGGATGGATGGATAGATCTCACCTTGAGGAGCTATATGAAGAGTTTCTTTTGACTTCCTTTCAGGAACAAACTTCCACTGGAACACTGAATGATCAGCTCCACCAATAGTAATCACCCACTGATAATCATGTGACCATCGGACATTTGTTATGTGTGCTGAATGTCCTAAATATTTTTTAAACTTAGCACCTAGAGGTGTAAAAAAAAAGACAAACTGGGTAAGCATAAATAATTCTAGAATGTAATTTACAAAGTAAAAGAAGACCCACCTTTTCTTACACATGGATACCGAAATAATTTAACTAATCCATAATCGTCTGCTGTAACTAAAACTTGACTATTGAAGTTGGCATCTACAGAGTTGATGTCATTGATATCAGAGTATTTAGGCCAGATCCCGTTCACCTCCGGTCCGAGGACACAAGTCCATGAAGACCACTGGACAAGCTTCAGTTCTTCCCTGTTGGTCACTTCCTTACCACCTAAACAATACCAAAATAAGTCAAAATTATACTATTTAATTCGAGGCATTTAATACTAGCAAATCATGATTGCAATACAGAGCTCGTACTGGGCATCCTGTAGAAGAGCCGCCGACCGTTGCCGTCATTGGTCTGTAGGTATTTGCTGTCAGTGGACCAATCCATGTGTGTGATGAAGCTACTGGAGCCCACGCATTCGCCCACCTTCTTGTAGCGCTGCACAACGCCGTAGATGTCCACAGAGTTATCGTTAGAGCCCACGGCTAGGTGCGCTCCATCAGGGGAGTACTTCAGCTCATGGATGGCCTCTTTACGGTCCTTAATGTGGACCACCTCCGTCATGTCCCTGCAAAATGAGTACAGGTCTAACGGATTTGCATATTTTACTTATTTTAGGTTGCTTTAGACCAGGGATACTCAAACTCTGCAGCTCAGGGGTCACTTTTAGAAAGTGCAGAGTGACCAGAGGTCTTTGAATAAAACGATCTAGAAATAGATGCTTGATTTTGGTGAATACTTGATTGCTTTATTTAACAATCAAATGCAGTAACCAATAATAAGTAACTGTCTTAGACCAGCATCATATTTTAATCAAAACAATAACTGCCTTTTAGTTTTTAAAAGACATTTTCTTTTTCTGAAATGCAGTGCAAGTGAGTCAAAGGTTTAAGAGTGCTCATGATGAAGACTTCTTAGTTCTTAGATATTCTTTGTTTTTGTGTATGACATGTTTGGTTTTTATGACGCTAAATGTCATGTTGTGCAATACAGTTAGCTGCAAAGGCAATTTGTAAAATAATCTATTATTTATATTTCTTTTTATTTCAGCTTTGTTTCAATTACCAAAAAACTAAAACAATTTAATTGAATTAAAAAACGAATTAATTAATTAATATTTATTATTTATTTTGTCTTTGATTAAAGCTGGCATTCAATTTAAAAAAAACGGAATTAAAAAAATTAAACAGAAAAAACTGTCTTGATTACTAACTTTAAATTGTTTAAATATTTAAATGACTGAAAATAAAATTGAAATAAATAACAATTAAAGCTGTATATAAATTGCCCATAAAATAACAAAACTATTTATCAATAAAATATTAGTATAAATTAGATTTATATTAAAACAAAGCAAATAAAATGTAATGATATTAATAAAAAAATTATTCTTCCGCCAAACAATGTTGGAAATTTACAACAGCTTCGAATGCAGCTCAACAAATCCGAATCAAGGACAGGAAGCTTGTGGTAGGCTACATCTGTGGAGTATCCCTGTTCTAGACAGTCTGTTCTGAGTGCTTCACCTGACTCTCAGCACTGTGAAGGATCCGTCTTTCATGCCCAGAGAGAGGTGGATTCCGTCCGTACTAACAGCAGCACAACGTATAGGCTCCTCCATGTTGCAGCGTGCTATTAGCGCATGATCTACGAGACTCCAGATCCTCCGATTCAGAAAGAAAAAGAGGAAGTAATAACCCATAAAGATACACAAATTAGTGCACTGAATATTAAAGATCATGTTCTTAATAGCCTTCATCTACTCGGAGGTTAATATACCCACTTAGGAAAACTCTATTGCTCAGAGGTTTCATTACAGCTCATGACACATGGAGTGTGTAATGTCAATTACTGTAAATTTTCCATGCCATTAGCAGGACCAAACAGAACAGCTCAAGTAATCCCTTGTGAAAAACAAATGAAATATAGATAAATATGCTAAAATGTATTTAAATACATGTATTTTATTATAAGTATACTACTACAAAAACATTCACATTCAGTATCTGTGTACATGAAGTGGTGCTGTAGTCCAACTAAATATACTGAGGTATATATTTGATTGTGCATTTGTTTCTACACTACGTCACAGTAGCGCCATTTTGGAGAATATCCGTTGAACGCAAAATGTGTCAGCTGCAACACATGGATGTGTTTTCTAGGCACATTTACGCTTTGAATTGAACGAAAACAGCACACACTTGTGTTGCGACTGACATAGAAGAGTGTACGTAGTTTGCGTTCAGCAGATATTCTCCAAAATGACGCTACAGTGACGGGAAGAGTCACAGAGGAGACGAATTGCTAAATAAAGTACTTCTTTTTATTTTCTTTGTGTACAAAAAGTATTCTTGTCGCTTCATAACATTCAGATTGAACCAATGATGGCAGATGGACTATTTTGCCGATGTCTTTCATACTTTTCTGGACCCTGACACGACTTAAAAGTATGCTTTTTTTTAATGCACTTCTTTTTCACAGGGTATTTCAGTTTGTTCTTCTTTAATTCCATTTTCTATAATAGAAAAACAAAAGAGATCTTTTGTACTTCTAAGTAATTTGCGGTTTGTTTTCAGCTCTTACCGAACAGAGCGGTCATCGCTGCCGGTCATGGCCAGAGGTTTTGTAGGATGTACCGCCAAGGCCCACAGCTCACCCTCACAGTGACCCTGCATGATGAGGAAAGGCTTGGTACGATCGTGCACCACCACCTCAAAAATCTCACTGTCCTGCGTGCCCACCAGAATGTGATCCCCTCTCCAGCACACGCTACGCACTGACAGGCCTGCACAGATCCAGAACACAAACACCTAGTAAGCAAATGAAGGGGATCGTGGAAGTAAACAGACATGATCCTAAAACATACTGAAGGATGTACACTGTAGACCGTCAAGGATGGAGAGGGTGCTTTGGTGCTTGATAATACATATAGACATCTGGGATCGGTGACAAACAGGGGTAAGAGCTATGGATATAACACAGGGCGGACAGCCTGCATAAAGAACACTGACCACTACAACGCACCTCTTGAATTTTCACCTCTAGCTACTGATGAGTCAGAGGAAAAGAAAGTAAAAGAAGAAAAGAGATACAGCTCCGTTAGAGACAAAGACTTTTGCATCGTGGGATCCTGAGTATTTAACAACAAAAGATATGTGGCAACTTAATGGACTGAACAAAATAAATGTCAGTGTAGAGTAATGCATTCTGGGAGTTTGACTCACCCTTATATCCCTGGTCTGTTTCCCTGAGGTCAATGACGGTGATGGGTTTGAAGTTCAGGTCCCATAACCGGATGCACCCATCCCTGCCTCCCGTGGCAAAGCCTTCTTCACAAGCATTCATGCTGAAAATACCAGACTACACACAAACACACACACACACACACAGGAGCTCTGAGAGGATGAGTGTCTTTGACAGCTTAAACAATTAGAGAATCTGAAGTCTCAAAGTTTCACTGCAGTGCTGGCACTAAGGGTCAAATAAAGCTGAAAAAGATTTACAGATGGTAAAGGGTACAAAATATGAAAATATATTTTTTTAAATTAAAAAAATTGTAACCTAATACTGTATTAATAATTGTTTTACCGTTAACAATAATCCGTTATTTAATTATATTATTATGAATACAACCTACAAAAAAGGCTGTCTTTACTATTAATAAATGTAACTTTATTTTATTTTTAAGCATAGTCTTAGGCCACTAGTATTTTCACCAACAAAAAAAGGTTTTAAGTATTTATATGTTTTGCAGTAGCTTTTGGAGACGTTTCCTCAGTTCTTCTGGATTGAGTCTGTCTCAGTTTGTTCTGTTACTTCATGTCATTCCAGACAGACTGGATTATGATCAGATCAGATCTCTGTGTGGACCATTGGCTGTTGACAGACTCCTTGTGCAGACAATAATCTCACTGCATTGTTACAATTAATAACAACAATAATGTTTGGATATGTAAACTGATATTTCCAACTGACATGGTACCATAAAAGACAGAAATAACGACTTTTTTGATAAATAAAATAACCATTTTTTGTTGGTGAAAATACTAGTGGCCTTTTGCACAGTACTGTACATATATATATACATATACTGTACAGGCCAAAGGTTTGGACACACCTTCTCATTCAATGTGTTTTCTTTATTTTCATGACCATTTACATTGGTAGAT
>JAUMHQ010000078.1:16912687-16925507 GCA_032361165.1 Enteromius paludinosus | reverse complement strand
ACGAATCCCTTGAAATATATCATCTGATCGATGTCTTGAGGTGTGGCAACCGTAGTTTAAGCGGAATAATTGACTCCGAACCGTTGAATTATTAGAAAAATAATGCACACCTCGTCGTCAATTATTCCTTACATATTGGTTGCAGAACATCTCATAGATCACATCAGAGATGCACTGAATGTTCAGCAACCGAAATAGTTTTTTGTTCATTTTATCGTGTATTTGTTCGCAACAAACAATGCAAGGATTCTTAGAAAGATCCGACAGTGTGTTTTATAACATGGTCACTATTGCTCTGTATGTGTTTTTAACCTAAATCAAAGAAGCTCCATCTGTAAAGGACATAGGCTGTCAAACATACACAACTATTAGTCAATCACAGTAGTGAGAACTAACTTCAAGTCTACAATCCACCAAATCTATTTAAACAGTGCATTCTGATGAGGAGGTTAAAAAAGGATAGAACATAGCCTAGAAATTATAAATTATGAGGTTATCTGATGTAAAATCCTTGAAATCTTGACCGGAGACTGGTATATAAAATAAAAGGCAATTCATGAACCCTTTCATTTTTACATTGGCAAAAGCAATGTTTGCATAGATCACAGAATAATAACGTTACATTATCTTTCAATATTCATCACAAAACTTTTGTGATAGTTTCAATTTATAAATCACTGTAATCAGGACAGAGGTCATTCTAGTGACACTGTGGAAAACGTTCCCTCACTTACCCCGTGAGCCCCTTGAACTGTCCGGATTAAATTGATTCCCTTCCAGACATAGATGTCTCCATTCAAGGCACCTGAATATGTGATCTCGTCTCTCGCACAGGCCAGACAGAGGATCGTCTGAAGGTCTCCAGTCTTCCCAAACACGCCACGCTTAGGGGTCAGTGCGTTTCCACAAAGACTCCAAAACTGAGAACAAAAGAGAGTCATTCATGAATCAACAACGTGTGAATTTCATAAACAAATCTAGACCCTTGCTCTCGTCATATAGTGGTACTTGCTGTAGCACATAATTTAGGTTAGATTCATTAGGTTCTTTGATTTATTATGAAATGCAGTGACCATACGGTAATATATCATGTAAAGATTTGTATAGCTGACAACTGCTGTTTCCTGTAAAATTTATTATAGCAAATAGCCTTTTGAAAGGCCTTACTGAATAAATTGTGTGACAGCTTAATATTGCGAAAGCATAGCAACATACATAAAGGTGCACTTCTGTTCACAAGCTCGATAAATTTCCTTGCGATCGTTGGGAACACACACACGCAAGCTCACAAACATACTAACACTACGACTCGTTAAACACATCATTAAAATGCACAGGCACGATCTTAGTTCAGAACAAACGCGGATAGCTCCCACAGCCAGTGCATAATAATTGGCTCATTGACTCTGATACAGCTCTGTATGTGTGTGTGTGTGTGTGTGTTTGTGTGACTCCTCGGAGCTCTATTTCATGAGGTCACACGCTCCTGTTTGAGAGAATGGCAGGGTCAATTCTGTGTGTGACCTCAACCTTGTCCTCAGCAGCCTCCTGTAAGAAAACCTGAGCTGTCAAAGACAGTCAGATATAGATTTTTGAATTGCGTATTGCGAATGCGGTAACATTTGATATTAAATATTTAGGTTCTTTAAACTCATTGTAAAAATAATGTAATTTGTCATTACGTAAATAAATAATGTTTTGTCATTATGTATTTAGTCATGATGTTCCAAATCAATATAATTAAGTGAAAAATTATGTTTTAAATAAGTACTGCATACTTTTGAGAAGAATGCACTTAAGTGCAAACTGAATTGAATGTTTTTGTGTTCTTAATTGCATATTAATTGCACATGTTTTATATTTCATATTCATACTAAATGCAAATACTTAAACTGCAGAGTGCTTTTTGGGGTCGCATGAGTTGGACATCTTTATATGTCATTTTATAATTACTTCTATTGTCTTTGAAATATAGTTAAAATGTACTTTCAAAATTTATTTTTTATAGAATGTATTCTAAAATAAAATGCACTTTAAATGTAATTTAAATTAAACATGTAATGTATTTAAATATATTAGTAATTCTACATTTGTAATGATAAAGTTGCAATTTAGTATGTCTGAAATATATATCTTTAAATGCAATACTAAATAACTGTAAAATGTAATATTTTTCCTCAGAATTGTGGGAAGTTGCCAAGTCCAATTTTGAGACTGATATGTTCTCAGAACTGCGAGTTTATATCTCACAATTCTGAAAAACTTGGAATAACTTATAACATTTTTTATTCAGTGTCAGAAACGGGTTTTCATATGTCACTGACTCGTAGAGAAACATCAGATGCAAGTTTTTTAAAGCTATGAAAAGAATGAAAGGAAAGGTAGAAAGCGAATAAATATTATACCATACTGCTGCTGTTGTTGCTCTTCTTTCAAAGCGAATCTATCACATTTTTACCAAACTAATAGGCCACGTGTGAGTGTTGTGAGTCATGTTTACATTAATCTACACCCTGCCCCCAACAGCAACGGGGTGTCAGAATGTTTGTAGCAATATACTGTAGCTTATCCTTTTTCAAAGTTTTTTTGGCCCTCAAAAAAAGAACGAAAAATAACTTAATTTGAAGTATATCAGGGCCTTAATGTGTACCTCCAAAAGGTTTTGTCACTGCCTTTTTATTGGTAATTTCTGGTAACCACAGCTGCCAGTTTTTGTTTTTTACTCAAAATGTAGCAGTTTTTTTTTTTTTAATGAAAGCCAGGGCATCTGGTAAAAAGCTGGCTGAAAGAGATTGAAAAGATGAAAAAGCGTTCGCTGGCCCATTAGCAACCTTGCACTGGGACAGACGGTATGGTTCCAGACAGCCAGGCTACATTATGTCAGGGAGATTCAGAGGCATGGTGAATCACAGGCTCCTGTGTTTCTGCAGGTCTGTGCTCTAGTAAAGCTTTAATATAATCAAAATGAGTCAGTGCTATTCATCTGCCAAGACTCCATTAGAGGCAGACTGCCTTCATCCTGAGGCACGTCCTCTCCCCGTCTATGGGGAGAGCCGCCCCCTGCTCGTGTGTGCAAGCCACCCCGAATCCAGCACATCTAGACTAATCAAACAGCCTTAAACTCACCAAGACAGCTATAATTAGCATACTATGAGAAGGAAAAGGATAATTAGTCCAGGGTGGCCCACTACACCTTAATCTAGTTACATCTAATTGTGCGGTGCGTGGCTCCTGTCACACATCTGATGTCTAAACCACTGTTGTGATGGCCGTGTTGTAAATATGGTGGTTTAGTTGGGCCCTGTGGGTGAAGCTGTGATTATGTTGTGTGTGGTGGGAGGCAGTGAGCGGGATTCTTTGAGCAGACTGCCACAGTTTGCTCCAGACAGGCTCATCATGAGACTTGCATGCAGTTAAGTGGATTGAGAGCAGCCTGGAGGATCCAGACAAAAACCTTTGTCAAAAATGATGTCTAAAGAACCAATGGCTATTGTAGGAATGGAATACAAGTTTCCATTTACTGAAAACCACAAAGTATACAGTACACTGTAGTAGTAGTAGGTATTGTGTGACAATAATTACTTTTTAAGTATGCAAAAAAAAAGCAGTACACTGTAGTTCGCAATCTACCACTGGTGCAGTACCCTTTAAAAGGCACACATTTGTACCTTATTTACCCCAAAGGGTGCATATTAAGGGCTCGCAAAATTTCAAAATCCCTGGTAGCCCTTCGGACAGGCACTCTTGTGTTTTTGGTAGCCCAAAATAAATTTAAGTAGCCAGAAGAAAAAAAGGAGATTGTTTTTAATGTATTATATTGTAAAGGAAACAAAACATCAATCAAAAATAATGTTAAAACACAAATTACAACAACTGTATAAAATAGTCAAATTACAACTTGGAAGAACCGTGTAGAATATTCAGTGCCGCTGCGGGCCAAATGGGTGCCCTAAGCAGAATAGTATTGTTGTGCCCCCTCCCTCAAAAAAAAAAACAACAACAAAAAAACACCTACTAGCCTATATGAGGTCAAAATAGAACTTTCTATAAATATAAAAGTAAATAAATTAATTCTAATTACATTGTATTATTTATAAATTACAATTTTAGCCCTAGACAGAAACTGTATGATTTTATTAATACAGTGTGATTGATTTTTATGGTCTTAAGCATTCAGAAATCCCACAAAATAAAACGTCCACGTTGTTGAATACATTAAATAGGCTCTAGCATTTCTATTACAAAAAGGTGGTCAAATTAAAAAATAACGCACATGCTAGAACGCGTGTCATTGTGCTTACACTGCTCTGCGTTTATCTTTTTTTATATATATATATGTATATATATGTATATATACGTACCCAGCCAGGGATTTTATATGCGCAATATGTGCTCATGTTTATTCGACGAAGCCTTTCGGAAAATTTTGATAGGGTGGCAGGTCGCTACATATAAATAAATGTATGGGAAACAGATCCCACAGCACAATAACCTGAGAGTCCAACTTCATTACTCTTCATTAGCTGCGTTTGTAGCTGGTTTGTAACCAAACCGATAAACAAACACAACAGACTAGTTAGCTTCGGTCCAGGTGCGTGCGCCCGATAAAACAGTGGACCATACACAGTTCGCATGATCACAAAGTGAAAGTAAAAAACAAGCGCGAATTCAAACAGGATTTCAATACCTAATTGACAGTGGCTCCCTGATGCCCGAAAATTACATAATTACCCAAACATATTTGTGAAAGAATGCAAAAGCATATAAATATATTTTTCCTCCCTATATGATAGCCCGACGGGCAGGGCTGAGATGGATTTTGGTAGCCCGACTGGAAGACACAATAGCCCCGGGATGTCGGGCTAGCGATTTTGTGAGCCCTGATAATACTACCTAAAGTATACCTATTAGCACCTTTTTAAAAATGTGCCCCTGACATGTCCCCGTGACAGCTTTATTTCTGGGAGTGTAAAAATTCCGCTGTGCCTCAGTAAAACTTTATTTATAAATCCATGTTTAGAAACAGAACCTGCAATGTTTGATTCACATATAAATCCTTCATTTGAGTCTTTCCAATGAAACGTTAAAACAAGCATGCGTTTTAGATGCAGTGTTAGCCAATTATGGTCACAAGTTTTATTGTTACCAATATAGTTTAAAGACAGGGTAGGTGATTTGGTAAAAAAATATTTTTGTAATACAGGTTGAAAATCTCGATAGAAGTCGTCTCTAGGTTACGCATGTAAGCCTGGTTCCTCGAAGGGCTCAAATGGTGGCCCACAGAGGGCTTCTAACATGACAGCCAGGTCCCAGGTTGGTACCCGGGAACGTACCGGAGGCCTCAACCTCAGTGCACCGTGGAGGAAACGTATGACCATGGGTTCTTTACCAACTGTGTGTCCACCAAGAGAGGCGTGGTAAGCCGATATTGCCACCACATAAACCTTCAAGGTGGATTGGGTAACCCCAGTAGAGAATCTAGCCTGCAAGAACTCCAGAACTGTACCAACTGGGCAGTTGACTGGATCTTGCTTGCAGTCTCTACACCAGGAAGTGAATAACTTCCATTTCAGGGCATATAGTTTCCTCATGGATGGAGCTCTGGACTGGAGGATGGTCTTAACAAACTCGGTTGAAAGACCTGTGGCTAAGAGTTGTGCCCCCTCAGAGGCCACTCTCAGTTTCCACTACTCCGGACAAGGGTGCACTATGGTGCCCCTCGCTTGTGCAAGGAGGTCCCTCCTGATCGGAATCTCCCACTAGGATGGACGTCAGGTCCAAAAACCATACTCAGCCTGACCAGAACAGCGCTACAAACAATAGACTGACCGCGTCTTGGCGCACTCTCTCCAGAACTCCAGGGAGCAGAGCGATCAGGGGGGAAAGCGTACAGATGAAGCCTCGACCATGTCTGTACCATGGCATCCAGCCCCAGTGGAGCTGGATGATCTAGAGAATACCCAAGGGTGGGTCTGAGTGGAGCATCCATTCCCCCCGGGCCTCAGCCTCCGTCTCGACAGGATGTCTGCTGTTGGACGCAGCTTCCATCAGGCTCAGCAGTCTTTGAAACTGCTTGACATAGAGTGACCGGCCTTCTTTCACTCTTGCGACTGCAGTGAGGATCGAAACTACTCGAGCAGGTAGATAAGTGGTTCTCTGAGCTGGAGAAAGAACACTTTTCTTGGCGTTCAGTCTTAACCCCAATCGTTTCAAACGTACAGGGTGAGAGTGCAAGACTGAAGGGTAGTACCCGATATTGGTATGCTTTGCCCCTGAAAGCAAACCTTAGGGACTTCCTGAGTGAAGGATGGATCGATACATGGAAGTAACTCCATCCTTCTTTGGAACTATGAAGTAGCGGCTGTAGAACCTGCACTCTTTTCCGTGTGAAGGAACCACCTCTCCTCAGAAGAGTTTCAACTTCTTGTTCCATCACCAGAGCCTTTTCCATATGAACTATCGTAGGGAGAACACCCGTAAACTGTGGTGGAGATAGTCCAAACTGGATTCAGTATCCTCTCTCTACAGTACGCAGGACCCATTGAAACACATTTGGCAGTAGTTTCCACTCTGCAAAATACTCTACTAAGGGAACCAACCTCTCGAGGCTGGTCTCTGATGATATTTGAGTCAGTGCTTTTACACAGCCCGCCCTCGGGTGAAGCTGCAGACCCTCATGTGAGCCCAGTGGCCAATGTCTCAGCCTGCTACGTTTCCCGGGTGGACGATACTGAGATTGGTAGAGCTGCTAAATCGGTGCCCTGAGGCAGAGGACTGGCAGGGAAAGGCCAATCTAGCTGCTCTAGAAACCTGCCCTCTGAAGTCCTGTAGAGTCAGGACTACTGAAAACTTCTATTGAAACAACGGTCCTCAGACCATACTGTATTATCACCAGAATCATGGAACCAGTCCCTTTAAGACTGGTCTCCGTTTCTGTGTCTCCTTGTATGAAAAGCATGTCCTCGGCGGAGTCTGCTCCACCTAGCAGTATCACAAACTGGAGAGTGACTATAGAGTTCACAATGAGAGGTCAGCAGTTGTTCTGAGCCCTCATCCAGGTCTTTTAGCAGGTCGGCTTGGTACGCCTGTAACACTGCCTTTTTTTCACCAGCTTGACCTGCCGCCGAGTACCCGCTGCCTACCAGCATTTCAGATCTGTAATTCTTAAAGGCTTGGAGGGCTGGGACGCAGCCTTTAGAGACACTGCAATGTCGAGAGAGAGATAGCTCGCAAGCGTCTACTCAATTCATGGCATCGTCTTATAACCGCTTTCATTCATTACTAGGGCTGTAACGATTTGCAAAATGAAACCGAAATCGCGACACTCAGATCCATGATCCTGTGTGATAAGGGAGAATCGCGACACACACCGTGACTACCTTTCCAATCATGTGACGCCTGCCTGCAAAAGTTGAGCTAGTTGAAGAAGAACGTGGGGAAACATGGCAACCAACCCAGATATTGCGGACCCTTCCTCCTAATTTAAGTCAGCAGTGTGTCAAAATTTCGGCTACCTGGTGGAGATAAAGAATGGCGTGCAGTCGACAAGACCCACACAATTTGCCGTAAGTGCTTTAGGAAGCTTTTCCAAGCGACTAGAGTTGTGACGTTCGCGAACGAACCGATTGTTTTGAACGGCTCATAAACATGAACAATGGGAGCCTAGTCGCGGCTGGAGGGGAGCCGTTCTTTCTGTTGTTCTTTTTCCCTATGCGTGTTTCACACAGACGCACACAAATTAGCTCCTCCGCGATTCAGAACAGTTATAGAGGGAGTTCTTTTGAACGGCTCTTTGAAAGGAATGGATCGCCAAGAATATCCCATCACTACAAGTGACAGGCAACACAACCAACATGCAGATGCATATCCTACGGCACCATCCTCGGATGAAGAGAGGAGAAAGGTAGCGCCGCTTTGACAAGTAGCAGAACGCGCTTCCTTCCTTGTATGGCTAGCGCTAGACCCCGAGCTGGAGGAATGAGATAGGGACTCACAGGTCTCAATTTCCCCTCCTCGCAGTCAGTCAGTGATCCGCAAGCACCAACTCCGCTCAGCCTCGGCTAGAACTGGACCAGTGCCGCGAAAATTGCTTGTTTTAGGCTCACATTTATGACTAAAGAGAGCCCTCCGGCAAACTACACATACTGTGTGTGTGTTCATCGGCAATATAAATATCACTCTAGCATGAAAGAACACACACTTTCTATGATCGCCCCTTTTCTTTTTTTTTTTTCAGACATTTTTTTTAACACAGAGCTTTTCGCTGAATGACAAAAAGATAGTTTGCCGGCTGCATTTCACGTGCTTTTATGCTTCCTGGCCAGTGACTTCACCCGCCTATGACGTCCCAATTCCTCATTAGCTGATTTCACATATGATTCAGAGCCGTCATGCTTAGGTGCCATAGCCATAGCGTCTCATCGACGCAGCTCGAGTTCCTGAAGAGGAACATTAATTTAAGCTTGCTATTTTGTTAGCTTCTCCGAAAACCTACCCTACTTTGTTTCTATGTTTACTGAAACTACTTCACAAATAGCATTTGTTGAACAGTAAATGTTATTTTTTCGCATTGTTCATCCTTTCCTTAACTAAAAAAGTATTGGGTAACTATACATAGGTTAAGATTCATGGGTAAGTACCTAGTTATTACCCAGTTATTGTATTTGGTATAATAAGTTTATAGCATCTACACACATAACAGGACTGTAAAATAAAGTGTGGCTCAAAATTTGATATAAACCATTGTGGCACAAAATATGGTCATTGATTTTTCAGCTTAATTTTATTCTTTTATAACTGGCTGAATCTTATTTGAAGTCAATGATTTATTTTTAGGTGTGTTTAGTTCTGTTCATGCCTGATCTCACATTGGGCACCATATGTGTCAAGACTGGTAAAGCGTTCCAAATCAGTCACTTATGGGCTTTAATTTCAGTTAATATGTTCATGTGAGTTATATGTAGAGTATATCGATTTTTTAAATGAAGCACCATCTTTAACAAGCCTTAAAAAAATAGAAGAACTACATAAAATGTAGCTTTTCATCTGCCGCCTGAGATTTTCAGTTTCTCTGGGGCTCTCTCAAATACAGATAGAGAGAAAAGGGGGGATTACAGTGAGCTAAATCTCTGGCATGCATTGAGTGTATAATCGCTGAGTGAGCAGGGCCCAGGGAGAAGAAGTCACATGGTTGAGGGGGTAAAGACTCAGGAATGTATGTGAGACAACTGCTCCACCATCCTAACTGCATGGAGAGGTGACTTATACATTAGAGAATGGGGGATATAGTAAGAGAAAAATACTGACACAGCAAGATATATAGGGGATGCACAGTGATCTGAGGAAAGAGTTGTGAGAAAAAAGAGAGCGAATGAAAAGATTAAAAGGTATAGCCCATGAGGATTGTGGATTACTTCATGACAGGAACACAAAGCCAAAGCTTAATGGTAACTAATGAGAGAGAAAGAGACTAATTACTGGGCTATAAAGTAAGGTACTGTATGTGTATTGTGCAATATACTATACAATATAAAATAATTTACTTATTCAATGAGGATATTTAAAAAATTGATATGTGTTTATGTAGTCAAATTCTTGTTGAAGGCAATCATAAAAGTAATCCATATGAATACACATAGTGTTTCTATGTGAATAAAAGCTAAAAATTAAATCTGTGCATCATATAAATTGCTCATGTCTCTTCAGAAGACTTAAATGACTAGTTCACTTCAAGAAGAAATTTTCCTTGGCTGCGTTTCCCAAAGCTATCGTAAGCTTAAGTACAACATAGGCCTATTGAAACCAATGGAGTATTTCAACATAAGCTTACGATGCTTTTGGGAAACGCAGCCCTGATAATTTACTCACCCCCTTGTAATCCAAGATGTTCAAATCATTCTTTTTTTACGTTTAAGAGAAATTATGTTTTTTATGGAAAACATTCCAGGTTTTTCCTCTATATAGTGGACATCAAGGCAGTCCGTAAACATGATTGACATAACATGAGATTATGTTTATTGTGTTTATTCTTCTACGTTCCAAAATTCCAGACCTTTAGTCCTTGCACATTCACTTTGTAAACACTTTGTGACCTTTCCAACATAACTATGTATTGCGAGATGTTGTGGATGCGCATCACAGAACAAGTGCAAGAGAAATGTTTGTATTTAAAAAGCATAATTTTTTTTTTTTTAATTTAGAAAAAAGACTTGTAAGACTTTTAAAACATATTCCTCAGCTAGGAGCGTGTAGAGCCCTTTGAAGCTGCAGTGAAACTGTAATTTGGACCTTCAACCCATTTTTCCCTGCTGAAGACCACAATATGGAGAAAAATCCTGGAATGTTTTCCCCAAAAACCTAATTTCTTCAGACTGAAGAAAGAATGACATGAAAGAATTATCATGACATTTTCATTCTGGAAGTGCATCAATCCTTTAAATCACTTCATATGGATTACTTTTACAATGAACCTTTTTAAGCATTTAAATTGTTTTGGAACAACGTGAGAGTGAATAAAAGTGGGTGTGTGTGAACTAACATAACTCTTCAATGATAAGAATCGTTATAATGGTAGTTTAGTGCACAAGACCAAGGTTCAAATCTGCCTTTTTTTCAATTAACTTTTTTAATAGATTAAACTTAACAGCCACTGACATAACGCAAGACGAGGATCATGTGAGCTCCGATAATTTCCCAAATTCTGAAAGTGTGCGAAAGCTGGTAGCACCATTGGACATTCCCACAAAACACATGGTCACCACTGTTTGTGTTTCTGGAAATCTCATTGTTAAAAATGAATTTCAGTCTCTTTGTTGCTGTAAATTGCTCTATGTGTGAACATCTTCTTACAAGGCATGCGTGTAGGTGGCAGACAACACAATCATACACTCTCTGAACATATTTGAACCATCTCACAGCAAAGATAGCGGGAGACCTGCCCTGTATTTCAACAATTTTAAAGCTGAAGAGGAATCATAAAGCTGAGCTTGAACTAGTCCTAATCCCTCTCTTCCACAAACACTTATAAAGAGGGGAAGAAGAGGTATACTCCAATGACTCTTTGTTTGTCATAGTTTCTGACAGGACTGATTTGGTTTCTGTGATTTATCAAAGGGATTTGATTAATTGACGATAAAAAAAACTATGCATTTTGTATTGAATAGCTTCTGATATGCTAATATGAAACCAAAATGAACTATTTGCACTTTTAATACTAGTTTATGTATTAAATGTTTCATCTTTAATAAAAATGTTGTAACCTGCTCTTCCTCTAAAATGCAAGCTATTTATTCATGTTACTGATACCCATTGCAAATCCATTCCTCACAAATGTTTTGGAGGATTCTGTCTCCGTCCCCGTCAGCAACACTGACATTCACAAGCATAAAATGCCAATATTTTTTTTTAAATAGACCCATCTAAAGCCAAAAAGAAAATAGAAATAGGAAAAATGAATATAAAGAGAGAAAAGGCAGTACCTTGATATGTTTGACTCCACAGCTCACTAGCTTACTTTGCTGATACAGGTCCCATGATATGTCGAATATCTTTATGAAACAAAGAAAGAAAAGTACATTATATATATTATGTATGTACTGTAGGTATTTCAGAAGCATATGCTGCCTTCAAGCCTGTTTAATTCCTTTAATTTCAATTTCATGGCATTTTGGACCATTTTTCTCTTTTTTTTTATTTCCCAAGGACAGGAAATTTGTTTAGCAGTACTAGTGCACTAAAATGTATATGAGGTAGAACAGATTCTATACACACTATTTTTTATTAAGAAAGGATGCGTTCAATTTAATTTAAGATTTAAATTTAAATAAATGCAATGAGAGAAGCAGAAGTAAAAAAAAAAACTTCCCAACCCAACATTTTAAACAGTAGTGTGTATGGTATGTAATTTATCATTCCCATGCTAAATTTTCTGCCCTAATTTTGTAATTACACACCCCCAACTCCGAATATTGGAGATCAAAGAAAAACCTAGTTTCTCTTTGGTACGTCTGACACTGTGTGAGTGTTCATGTGCACCTGTTTCATAATGTACCTGTCATCAATCTGATATGAGTTAAAGGCAGTAAGATATTTGGTTATAACACACGTGCAAAACTACCAGGGGTTGGTTGAGTACTCAGAGAAAACAAGTCCTCAGGAGTTGCAGAAATTACTTTTGTAATTTTATAATGAAATGCTATTTAATATGTTTGAACTAGTTATGTGCGAGTGTTACAGAGCCAGAGAAATCAATGGGAAAAAATTAATACAAAGTCAGGGAAAGTGTGTGTTAATGTGTGTTTTGGCCCCAAGGATATACCATTATTAGTTCCAGTGTTAATTTATGTAAAATGAAATTGCAAAAGTGCATTCCCGGACTCCCTAAATCTGAGCAATTTCTTTCTAACACTCTTCTGGCTGTCTATTTTGTGTTGGTAATGTGAATTTAACATGTGAGTATCTCGACTGAAACTAAAGGACTGAAGAAAGTCCACTAGATAATGAGAGGACAAAAGAAACATTACACTGCCTGTCTACCATTTCTACTGATGTGTGTGTGTGTGTGTGTGTGTGTGTGTGTGCGCGGGTTGTGGAATTATATTTTTGCTTTGTATACTAAATCAATATATTGTGAATTATATTTTTGCTTTATATGCTCAATCAATGTATTGAGGTTTAAGAATTATCTTAGTTAAAGACAACAAACTGTGCCTTTGTATTCTGTATGTGTGTGTGTGTGTATTTTCTCTGTTTCTTCTCTCTCTGGACACTATCATTTCTGCAGAAATTGCAACAGAGGGCCCAAGGACGAACTGTCTGTACC
>JAUMHQ010000078.1:16901429-16912587 GCA_032361165.1 Enteromius paludinosus | reverse complement strand
TTTAGCCGCAGCGGCGATCAGACGCTTCAGGATAAACAAACACATCGCGCATGTGACGCGCAAGTCTGTCAGCGCGCAGTACATCTAATACCAACGCATTCCAAGCGGTATATGAAGATCACGGACAACAGGTGATAAGGATCGAAGCTCACACGTACAGTAGTTTAGAAAACTAGTCCGGTCTGAATAATGTACAGTGTAATTCGGCTATACATCTGCGCTAAAGGTGAAAGTCACCATAGCTTGTAGTATAGATTCCAACCCAATACGAGTCTCGCGTTATCACAGCACGTTAACGCCGATAACGGCCCAACACTAATATATATATATATATACAGTGAGGTCAATAAGTATTTGAGCATTTTTCAGCATAGGTGGATTTCCACTGTGGGAGACAGAATCTAAAAAGAAAAATCCGGAAATCACATTGTATGATTTTTGAACAATTTATTTGGGAATTACTGTGTCAAATAAGTATTTCATCACTTGCTTATCAGCCGGATTTCTGACCCACAAAGACCTGTTATTTTGCTTTAAATATTCCAGCTACACTCTGCTCATGATTCTAAAATAGTAGCACCTGTTTGAGGTCGTTAGCTGGCATAAAGACACCTTTGCACGCCACAATAGAGCTGCACGATTCTTGATAAAATGAGAATCACAATTTTTTTTCTTAGAATAAAGATTCTCTCATGATTCTGGAGAATTCTTTTTTTATTTTAAAGATTTACCCCTGAAAAAAAGGGTATCAAACAGCAGTAAAACAGCAGTTTAATAAGACAAGAAATTAAATGTAAAATGTGAACGGTCCCTAAAAGCACAGTCGGCACGCGTTGCTCCTGCTCTGCATATGCACGCTTCCGCCCGCACTCATCCGCGATTAGGTATACTTCCAAAGCTGCCGGACGCGGATGTGCGGGAGACGGAACGGAACGTAACCAGCGTGACAAGCACACCTGGCCTCTGCCTGCGCAAAACCGCATGTGATGTCAGGCGTCATCACTCCCGCTGTGAGTGATTGCGTGTTATCTCAAGTTATGCTCATCTCCTGTCTTTGAAAATATAATTGGCTGAATCGGGTAAATGCTGGATTAAGATCGTGTGGGGGGTCAAATCGAGATCACAATCTTTTAACAATTAATTGTGCAGCTATATGCCACAATCAGACAAAGTCTAGTGCTGCGTCTGAAATCGCATACAGCTTAAGTAGGTACTACATTTAAAACTGAACGTACTACCCAACCGTTAAAACAGTATGTTCTATATAGTATGAATGTGGGTAGTATGAATGGAATTCGGACGTACTACATCCGCCATATTGATGTTGTCACGTGTCACGCGTCGTCACAACAGTGCGAAAATTTTCACTTTCAATAAGTCAAGTTTATTTAGATTGTGTTAAACGAGTGTAATTTAATCACAATAAATGTGATAAAAACCTGAGGTACTTACAGTACACTTGAAATGAGCCGCGTCTCAACTTTCCGCCATTTTTCAAATATGAAGCCTCCTCTCCCAGAGCCTCATGGGATAGAAAAGTGTCCATGGTATGCCTACTGAATTTTGAATACTATGAATTCGGACATACTACTCGCCTCGCATACTGTTTTTAGCGTACTATATAGTGGGGAAGTAAGCGATTTCGGACGCAGCATCAGTAGCAACATGGACAAAACCAAAGAGCTGTCAAAAGATACAGGAGACACAATTGAAGACCTTCACAAAGCTGGAAAAGGCTACGGGGCAATTGCCAAGCAGCTTGGTGAAAAAAGAACATCTGTTGGAGCAATTGTCAGAAAATGGAAGAGTCTAATGATGACTGTCAATGTCCCTCGGACTGGGGCTCCACGGAAGATCTCTCCTTGTGGGGTATCATTGCTAAGAATGGTGAAGAATCAGCCCAGAACTACATGGGAGGAGCTGTTCAATGCCGTGAAGAAACCTGGGACCATCGTTTCCAAGGCTACTATCAGTAATACACTAAGACGTCATGGTTTAAAATCTTGCATAGCACTGAAGGTTCCCCTGCTTAAGTCAACCCATGTCCAGGCCAATCTGAAACAGGGACCAGGGATCAACTGGACGATCCAAAGAAGTTATGGGAGAAAGTCCTGTGGTCGGATGAGATAAAAGTAGAACTTTTTGGTCTTAACTCCATTTACCGTGTTTGGAGGAAGAAGAATGATGAGTATCATACCAATAATACCATACCTACAGTGAAGCATGGGGCTGGAAGCATCATACTCTGGGGGTGTTTTTCTGCACAGTGGACAGGACGACTGCACAGAGGATGAACGGGCCATGTATTAGGACATATTAGGCAAAAACCTCCTTCCCTCAGTCAGATCATTAAAGATGGGTCGTGGTTGGGTCTTCCAACATGACAATGACCCAAAGCAGGAAAACCAAGGAGTGACTCTGTAAGAAGCATATCAAGGTTCTGGAGTGGCCTAGCCAGTCTCCAGACCTAAATCCAAGTGAAAATCTTTGGAGGGACCTGAAACTGTGTGTTGCTCAGCCCCGAAACCTGACAGATCTAGAGAAGATCTGTATGGAGGAGCGGGCCAGAATCCCTCCTGCAGTGTGTGCAAACCTGGTGAAGAACTACAGGAACCATTTGACCTCTGCAATTGTTAACAAAGGCTTCTGAACCAAATATGAAAATGTTTTGACTTAAGTGATCAAATACTTATTTGACACAGTAATTCCCAAATAAACTGTTAAAAAAAAATCATACAACATGATTTCCGGCTTTTCTTTTTAGATTCTGTCTCTCACAGTGGAAATGCACCTATGCTGAAAATTGTAGACCCCTCCATGATTTTTAAATAAAGAGAACTTGCAAAATCACAGGGTGATCACATACGTAATGACCTCACTGTATATATATATATATATACATATTGATTATATTAAAGAAATGTGTGTGTTTTCAAACATTTAAACCATTTATGGTTAACCTTACAGTAGTACTCAGCACTTGAATTAAGATTATAATAATTTAATTTTAAAGATACAGATTTAAAATCATAACAAGAAACAGTTTAATAGCTATGCTACGGTTTTTGAAATCAATAAAACACTGGCAGCCAATCAGAATTCATTCTGACTCTGAAAAGGATTTAAAGCTATTATTTGATTATTATGCATAAGTGGGGCCATTAATATAGTTACTGTTATAGTTATCGCTCTTGAATGGCCTTTTAATATTGTAAAACATGAGTCTGCTACCATCCATATATTTCCAACCACTGGAACTAAACTGCCAGAAGGTTCTCAAAACCTACATTTTCTCTCAAACTGTGCACAAATCATCTGTAATCTTCCCAAATGCTGTTTGCTAAGGGGAACTCATTAGTTCAGCATCCCTTTGATGTGAGTTTGCTTTTTTCCACCTCCGTCCCATCAAACCTGATCACCAGTTTCCCTCTGAGCTTGCACCGCGCTAGCTGAGGCTAAAACGAAGAGCCTTCAGTCAATTATGGGAAGCTAAACCTTTGATGAATTGGAGAAGAAAAGTGTTGCTTTAGACACCCTGGGTCTTTAAGGCAGCGTTCCTCTCTTTGCCGTATCATCCGTCGGTGTGAAATAAATGATGAGGCCAATTTCCTGCTGAAACTCTGCAAATCACTTTCTCAGCTCCGCTGGGGGAGGTGAGGGGTGAATTCTCACAGATAAAGTGTGAGTGAGCAAAGAAATGTGAAATGTCAATCTTGTAGATACAATTTTTCATTCTATCCCTCTATCATCTCCTCCAGTAAGTTGGAGTGCTTTTGATAAATTGACATTGTAACCTAACTCTCATCCACTTTAGCCTTTTATTGTGCAATGTTCCGAATTCAATATATCATATTTACACAGAAAGCATTACACACCTCCACTTTTCTACACTGTATGATATTCCTGTTTTTGATCAAAGGAGGTTGGTTGAGGTCCCCACACTCCCTGCTGCTACTAAATCAATATCACACTAACTACCAGAAAACAATTTTAACAATTACTGTTGTGAACAAGTGCATTTTAATGGTACAAGAAAAAAAAAAATATATATATATAACACATTACTGACTAAATCTGACCGGTTACAGTTAAGGATAATTTAGCAAATAATCGCAAATTTGCAATTTTTAAATGTCTGAAATGATTTAAAATGATTTTAGTACTTATTTTCTACTGGTATACTAGTACCAGATGTGTTTTCATACTTTCTTCTCTAATGCAGTGTGTGCGCTATATATTTGTAACCTGTTTAAGGAAAACATGGGGGTGTGATTCAGTAGGGACACTGAAAAAAGCCCATTTGGCTTCAAAAGAATAATTCTTCTTCATTCTGTTTTTGTCTGCCATTTGTTATTGTTATTTGTTTTATTATTCATAAAAATAATAGCAGTGTATAATCGTAGAAAGTAGGGCAACTTGGCACTAGCGTGACCTTTAACAAGAATCAACCCACAGGCAGGAAAATAGTCTGGAGCCCTAAAAAGGAGGCAGCTCGATTGTGTTTTCTGTCAAAGCAAATAGATCCAAAGAAAGCCACAGTAGAACCATTTCGACACACAGCAGTGGTGTTTCATTCCTGAATGTTTCTGTGATTTTGAACAAATCATTTGAGTAAATGATTCAAAGAATCAGCATGTCTTAAATTCAGAGACTGATTCAATAACTCATCTATAAAGAAAGACATTTCATTTGTTTCTGAGTCAGCAAATCTGAGCAAACCGAGTGAGTGAATAATTCAATGACTCACTCATAAATACAGTTACTTGCAATGATTCCATCATTTATAGATAAAGTGCCCCCCAAACGACTCAACGTGTCCCCCTGTTAACATGATCAAGAGTGAACATAATATTGAAAACGAACAACGTTCATTGTATCTAGTCAATGCATATTGCGGAGAAAATCATGTATTCAGCAGCATTTAGCTTAAAGAACCACTCATCTCTACAATGGTGACTTATGTAGCAAGCTATAATAACGCAGAGTAGCAGACGAGCGCAGCCTGAGGAACGAGGGTTGGGCAATATCAACCAATTTGGCATCGTACAATGTCTAATGTGAAACCTCGCGATGGACGATGGCATCGTCGTCATACTGTACGCGGCGGTTTGGGGGGGGGGTTTAGTTGTAACTAAAACAGCAAGTCCCACCCCATGACTGACAAAAACAACAGTGTGCAGACCCAACCCTATAAGGCACGCAAATATAGCATCACACAAATAAGGATTCAGACACATTTTGTCACCTCACACACCTGAAGCCCTTCTGTGTAGGGAGAAGAACACAATAAAACGATATAAAAGGAGTGGATTAAATAGTCCTAAACTAAATAAATATCCCTAAAAAATTAATAAAAAAAACTGTGGACATTTCTACGCTGAGTTTCTTTTTATTTGTGTGACAATGTTTTGTTTGTATTGTCAGTGTAGGTCTAAATAAAAATAAATCCAAGCGATCGCGCCTGAGCATCTCGTAGGAAACATTAGTTATTCATGCTGAAAAGGCTTATGGTGCATTTTAGTTTCTATTTACTGTAACTACATTAGTTTTGGCTAGACTTTTATATATTGATTCTAATGAATGCCATTAGTCTATAATTTGTGTTTTATTTTATGATTTGTATATATATACATTTTTAGGCTACTAGGCTTATAGAGTTATAGCTGATTATAGGCTCTATTGTTTTGTTTTTTTTAACGTAAGAAGATGGACAACTTCTGTTTTGTCCAGCAAATTTTCTTTAATCATGCAGCAAACTTTTTTTTTTTTAAATAGCCCAAAAAAACTTTATTTAGCGTCTTTTATGTAGGCTAGGTTTATTATTGTTTTTTGTATTATTATTGTTGTGTTATTGGATTTTAAAAATTGCCCCTCTATGAAAACGAAATGCCCCCCATTGAAGATTTTCTGGTGAGGGCCTTGGCGGTAACAAGCAACACCTGGGAGCATGATCAGACCAAGGTATGGGGTGTTATGGGAAATGAAGTCCTCCATAACTTGTACTCAGATGAGGGTGCCCTCTTGTATTAATTGGAGAGAGTCTCATTCATGACAAACTGATTGAGTGAATAATTCAATAACTCACTTGCATCGACTGAATAAAAAAAATTTAATTCCCGAAACATACAAATACAGACGGAACAGGGGACTGATGTATCAGCACTTTTGGAATGCTGTTGGATGAATTAGGATCAAAGGCTGCAACCAAGTACTAGTGGTCGACCGATAATGTTTTTTTGACAGCCAATGCCGATATTTTGGAAAGAGGGGTGGCTGATACTAAGCTGATATAATTGTATTTATTGGAATGAATATTCAAGAAATTTTAAATCATTTGAAAATGGTTTAAAAAATACATTTGTAAAGTAAAAATATACTTAATAAATAATAAATAAATAAATATTTTATAAAAATATAATTAAAAAGGAAGAAAACGCTGTAACCAAAAAGGCACTCAGTATTCTGAGAAGTTTGCGTGCCCTGGAAATCATATTGTTCAAATAAAGCCAAGGTAGCACTCATTTTTCAAACAGCACACAATAAAAATGACATGAATATGACAGTATGAATATGCAAATAAATATTAATATGCAAATGCATAACACGCAGCATAATAATGAAACATGAATTCAAAGTAATTAATTTGGCATTCTACTAAGTACAGGAGTAAACAGGGTGTAAAACGTTTTGGACATTTTCCCACTTTCATCTCAAAGTCTTACATCTGATTTATAAATTCAACTATTGTAATGTGATTGTTATTATCTATTGCCTACCAGTGCTAAAAAGAAGCCCACAGAAATTTCATTAAAATACCATTATGAGCCATTACCTTTTTCCAGTAAAACCATTCCAAATTCCATTTTGTAGTTGGTTTTGGGTATTTTCCAATACGATTTAACGTCCCACCAATAAGAATGCATCACACACCAGTAGACACCATTATACTTTCCATTACAACCAATACAATCCCCTTAAATCCATTTCATTTCTATTGTGTTTCGGGCAGGGTTCTATTGTTCCGGGTTCTATTAAATCATTTACACTGAAAAATCCAACTGCATTAAATTATATTATGATATTCTTTAAAAAATATAAAACATATAAGCAATGAATCATCTGGTTGATGTGAGATGCCCTGTTGCTCCTAAATGTAAGTGACCAAATAATATTGTATGTGCCTTTTGAACTATTTATAAAACTATTTAACTATAGTAATTGTGAAAATGTTGTGTGATTTAGCTTAACTACTTGTGTTTTATACATAAAACATTCCATTTTGAACTTTTACCTCAGTATGCTGAAGTTTCTTGGTGTCTCAGCAGTGCAACCTTATACTGTCAGTACATGTATTAGCTACATCCAATATTTGCCACATAGTCTAAATGCAATAAAAACAGAGTACTAGTTCCACTTTGGTGTTCACATTGTTATTTTTCATTAATGTAAAGCCTAGGAGTTTATGTGCCGGGGTTGAGCCCCGGACAGCCCAGCCTAATTTAATCCCTGCACTTAACTCTCCCACTACCCCTTTGTTAGAATCAGCACAGAAGTGGTCAAAAGTGGACAAAAGGGACACATTTAAAAGCCAGGTGTGTCTACTTCGTCCACTTTTGATCGGATGGACGAAATCACATGTCAATAACAGGTGTAAACAGGGCATAACTGTAGTATCACAAACTATAAAACACTTCTTAACTTGGTCTACATGGGGCAGTTCTTATACTAAACACTGTTGAAGTGTAGTCATCTAGAAAGTGCAGCAAGAATATATGATGAAAGTTTCGAAAGTCATTATCTTCTAGCCATTGTCAAACCCTTGATGCTGCTTTACGTCCTTGAGTTCTTGAGGTCATTAACCAATGTTATCACTGAGGATTCTGTGTGTTTTTCTGTCTAGGTGACAACCAGCAGCTCTGGCAGACACAGAGTTATACAGTCTGACACATACTGTCACACTGTGGGAGTCGCACCATTGGTGTGTTCGCAGATGTGACTTCAACAACTAATAATAAACTTCACAGCACCTCATACTGAGAGATGAAACTTACGAGTTCTTAATGATGTCAGCTCCTCGGTATAAAGAGAAATCTTTCTAACTGTAGTATGTTATTGCTGAGAACACTCACCTGTCCATCAAGGTCGAAGGCGAGACAGGCGATACCGTGTGTGTGCATGTCCTTTAATATAGAGACCGTCTGCACAGTGTACGAGTCCCACACACAAATATACGGCTCCTTTCCAACCTGTCCTGTGGCCACCAGCACTCGCTCTGGATGCAGGGCTAAACTGTGGAAAAAAAATGAAGTTAAAACATTAAGAGGCAAATTATTCATCAAAATATTTGGCCACCTCACACAGTGGTTTGCATGATTTGACTGCAATCCAATCCAAATGCGTTTCGGGTAGCATTTACACCTGTTCAGCTCAAAACTGGACACTTATCTGGAACCACTTTAGCACTTTAGGACACTCTAGGACGCTACCATAGATTCCAGACCTTCAACCATCAGTCTGGCGACACTAATGGTCTACTGACATGAAAGAGAAGAAATTGTTGAATAAAGTTATTTTTGTTTACTTTGTGCACAAAAAGAATTTTGTAGCTTAATAAAGGTTGAACCACTGATGTCAAATGTCCTAACTACCTTTGTGGGCATTGAATGTGTCAGTTGATGTCTATGGAGCGTCAGAAAGCTCTCAGACATCATCAGAAATGATGTGTTCTGAAGATAAACAAAGGTTTTACTGGTTTGGAACTACATGAGTAGTTAATGACAGCTTTAATCATAACACATCTGGTATTATGGCATAGGTATTTGTAGGTAATGCTGTTACTCCTTGAGTACTTAGGTTTGTTACTCTAAAGATATTCAAGAACACATTAAGTATTTACAATGGGAAAACACTCTTGCAATCCAAAATTTGGCCTTTCTGCCATTACACTTTCCAGAAATACATCATTGAATATTTGATGATTGTCCTGTTCGGAATCAATCCTTGATTTATACAGATAACCGATAAAAAAAAAAGCTTTTAAGAGAGGGTGAACGATTGTGGACATCTATAGTAAGACGAGCTATCGCTGATTATCATTTCCCACAGCCAGCGGTGAAAGTGAGAGAAGGGCATTTAGTTATCAGAGACCCGTGAAGAGATAATCTGGAGAACACGCTATCTTCTGCAACCTAAGACTCATGAAACCAAGGACCAGATAAAGTCTGTCAACACAGCATGTTCTGTAAGTTTTAGATGTAGAAATGCACTCCCGTCTGTATTTTGTAATAAGCTTATATTTTTATCCCACAGCATGTAGCATTATCCATAATAATGCCCCGGCGCAAAAACGGCACAGACACGAGGTGGAAAAATCAGGTCACTGCGGTTCATGGAGCGGTTTTCCCTCTCACCATCACACTAGTCCACCAAATTCATTCAGGCTTGCCTTCACATGCCCTAGGAGATCCCAGAGGCGTCCAAATGTTGCGTAACATCTGTCCAGCTTTACTACACTTTCTCTTTCACGCACACCAACACTATTTTCCATATTTGTCGAAAGGCCATCGCACACTGAATAAAAAGCAAGGCTAGGACAACTCACAGGTATCTCCACTATCAGTTCAACAAATGCATTACCGTGTGTGTGTGTGTGTTATTAGCCTGTAACTGTACACTGACTCTTTAAAGCGTCTGATTGTTGGAAGAGAATATAATTGCAGTATAACAAAAGTGCTAGTTGCCTGTCAATTTTGGTTTGGTTCAGTAGATGTTTCCATGGGCCGTAGGTTTGCATAAACTTGCCAGTAATATGCATTTTAATATTCTGCAATAGCATTTACAAGGCAGGAGAAGGTCACTGAGGACGCTACTAGCAAAAATACATTATACTGCAACAATTTTATAGGTTTGATCATATTTTTAACGTTACTATGACATCACAGCATGACACCTGAATACCTAATTTAAACTAAATAAACTGAATAAAAACTAGAAAATGCCCTCAATTTCCTGTTATGATTATTATTAATAAATTATCCAAACCAAAAGCATCCAAAGCTATTTAGTACAAAAAAAAACAGATTTTCCAACAACATTAGAGAGGATGCTGGAGAGTGAGTTTGATCAAGTCAATTCAATGAAAATAATAATCGAAACATGTTTTTGCAATTTTAAATATAGAAAATAATAATAATAAAATTATTTGAATATTAAATAATTATTTAAAACTATATCTATAGCTACTTTTAGCTTCTCTTCAACACAGTTAAGGTGGATGAAATGTTGAAATAAGGCAGCTTTTTATAAACTCTATGAAAGGAACTGCTATTTGGAGCTCACTGGAAAAGATTTCTTTTGCACTGTTTGAAGCCACGCTCATCTAGGCCTTTGAATTGTCCAAGAGACACAATTTCACCAACAATTTAACATTGACTATCTGTCAAAATGTCTCCCTCTTCTTGAGGGAGTTCTGGTGCCTGTCTCCGCTCTTGATGGTGTGTGTGTGTGTGTTTATATTCAGCAAGAGTTTCCAGCTCCCACAGTCTGAGCTTTCAGATGAAGCTTTTTAAGCCTGCCAGGGTGATTCTGCTTGGCAGTGAGGAGGAGTGACTACATTAAAGCCCTGAGGGAGCTGTACCGCTCATGAACATCGCTGTGTGTCTGCCTTGTCTGTCTTTCTTAATCTGTCTCTCTCGCTCCCGGATTCTCTTTTCTCTTATACCCGTTCTCTTTTTCTTCCCCAGCTATTCTCAACCACAGGTACAAATGCTTGAGCAGGTTTCAGGCCAAACTTTGAAAAGACAAATAAAATATTACCTCTGTCACACTATCATGATTTTTGTAGTCATTTTCACATTTACATTGGTTTACATTTTATATAATATTTATACAATTCCATTACTTATCTTAAATAATAAACTTAATAAAATTAGTGCTGTCAAATGATTCATCGCAATAAATCATTTCCAAAATAAAAGTTTTTCATAATATGTTTCTGTATACTGTGTACGGGGCGGAGTGGGACACTAAAATTGCTCCTGCCTGTCTGCTTGCTGTTTGAGAGTGTGGTGTGTTTGTAGCTGCATAGCTTTGTATTTCTATCTCATTTTAGCTCTTTTAGCTGTTGTTTGTAGTGCTAAATATACAACTTAACTCCCTC
>JAUMHQ010000078.1:16856984-16868409 GCA_032361165.1 Enteromius paludinosus | reverse complement strand
CACATAACTTCTGGGGTTTCTTAGCAGCAAATAAAGAAGTGTTTTGGAAAAGTCAGCCTTGGATGGTATTTATTGATGAATTAAAACTCAATAAAAAGTAGATTTGAGCCATTTCAAATCGTGAAAGCTGAGCGTCCCATGTTCCTAGACCGTGCGCGCCATCCACTGACATCCAGGGCGGCGTTTCTTCGTTTCTGTCACCAAAGGCTTAGGGGTCGTTCACATGCAGCGCGCTTTGCGTGTGCAAGCTCTTCATTTTCAACTGAGCCGTGCAGTTTAAAATCCAAAGCAGAAATGATTTTGTAAGCGTACCGAACCGAAAGCCTCGTACCAAGCGGTTCAATACGATACGACATATCGTTGCACCCCTAGTTATTATATATCAATATGGCTATAACAATAATAATAATAATAGCACAGGCTTGTATGTTCTATCTGACAAAATGACATCCTCACATAGTGCAGCTGAGTGGTTCTTTTCTGCATCAGCAGCCAATGAGCTTGCTTCTTGACATTCAAATATTGGCTACTGCTTGCCTCTTTCCCCAGCTCCACCTGCTACTGGGTGAATTATATAAGCTATACATGGGAGTTATTTGATATGTTACATGTGCAGCAGCAGCAGCAGTATTTCTTACATGCTCTCAGAAGCATGATGTGGATGTATTTGGAAGTCTCAGTACTTGAGGAGCTGAAGTACAAGATCCATGACGTCAAAAAGATCCATTTTGCCGGAAGTGATGGAACTGCAAGTTTTAAACACTTATATCTTCTAAATGCCATGCGAGGGACTTAAAGTTCTACATTCAGCACAATATTGCAGATGCAGCACAATTCGTTTGGCGGAACGAACAAACCAACTCTCTACGATGTTGAGTTGGCCACTTGGTTCGTTGAGCCATGGCACCGATAGTACAGCATGAGCTATGTGGTTGCATGCTTCGTCCCACATTTGGGGTGTTTGGTTTATCCTACAAAAGCATGTAAAAGCTACAACAACTCAGAGCACATGCACATTTGTTTACCGCGAATCAAGCCGCACTTGACTCACTCCTAAGAAGACCAACCCAAAACAAATTACATTGTGTCAGATTACTATCCACTGACTCTTGCATTTTTAAGCACATTTATAAACGTGTTTTTAAATTCAAGACCAGCATGCATTCTTTCTTAGCAGACAATAACACTGACATTGCATAAAAAGCATACAAGCCTAAAATCCCACAATGCACTGCAAGACATTCAGTGAAAAACTGAATTGAAGATGAGAGAAATGTTGATTATAATTATCTCTCAGTCAATACCGAAAACTATTTTACCCAATATGGTGCTTAGAGTATCTAGAGCGGCTGCCACTTGTGTTGCCATG
Source organism: Enteromius paludinosus (assembly GCA_032361165.1). Lineage (NCBI taxonomy): Eukaryota > Metazoa > Chordata > Actinopteri > Cypriniformes > Cyprinidae > Enteromius > Enteromius paludinosus. Next base: position 16,867,040 of record JAUMHQ010000078.1, on the reverse strand, counting down.
GTAACCACTGTCAGACATGCTTACTGTTGCTAAAGAGAGAGATGTGGCGCTGTGTCCGCCTGTTAATGTGAGAGGACCAAACAAACAAGAGAGGGTGACAGATGGCCAGAGTGTAATTTGGTAGTTGTGTTATCTGCCAGTACTGACGCCATCCAATCTAACATTTACATTGCAGCATGGATTCTGTCAATTTAACGTGCTGCAGTTTAATGCGTTTAGTAGCACCTGACCTAATCAAAAATTGCTAGAATGATTCTCCTTCAACTGGAGAAAGCTTTTTGTAGGTCTACTGGTAATCCACAAACACACACGGTAAACTACTTTTAATTTTGACACAGCGTTTAAAAAAGGGACACTTATAGAGCAAAACATGCCATGATTTAATGAGCAAATGAAATAAAATTAACTGAAAATTATATTTAATTTAATTAAAATAAAACTTAAAGATAACTACGTTCTGAATTCTTCATTTTGGGTCTCAGAAAGTACTTCATATGTGATTCATTTGGTGTGTTTAGAGATATATCGTATGAATTCCTTTGATTTAAATGTTGGCAGCGTAGCTGAAAATGTCCTTCGTGTTTTGTCTAGATAAATAGTGGGAGGCTTTGATATCAGGGCAAAAGAAGAAAAGGAGAGACACAGACTGGGGGCTTACAGATGATTTTGTTACATAACCATCTGTCACGTCTGGTTCAATAGAACCCGGACACACATGATGCCTACAAAGACAAATATAGATGAACATACGTGCCTGCTCAGGGAAGAACCAAATGCTTTCTGTGGAGGGGAGATGAGTCTGCTATAATATCGGAGTTCTGGAGAAATCGGCTATTTAAAGATTACTTCACCAAAAATTTTGTTCAGTATTAAGTGTCGTTATTTGCTCAGCCTTATATTGCATTAAACCTGCATGGCTTTCTTTTGGAATCCAAAATGGTATTTTTCTTCAATTATAGTACAATGAATGGTGAAATGTAGGGTTGTCACTGTATCATAAACATGTTACGATACTATACCTGTTGAAGTATCACAACACTGTGCATGATTCAATTCATTCATAATTCACGATTGTCTCTTGATTGGTTTTTTGTTTTCATTTTTGCCCATCTCTGTTCTGGATATTTTCTCAAAATGTCACGTCAATGTTAAAGTGCATAGAAGAGAGGACAGGTTACGCACACAGCAGAGAAACTAAAAAGCAGAAACAAAAGCAGCGTAGTTTATATCATGCTCTATATTCAAAGTCTCCTGAAACCAAATGCAAATATTATAGAATAAGTTAAGATCAGATCAGTTAGAAACCAATTTTGCTTACTACATGAAATTATTTATTTCCAAAATTAGATTCATTTACAAATGAATCAGATACAGTTTACATTCCTGCATTAAATCGTGCAATAAAATTTCCAGTGTATGTCATACGGTTTCAAAATTAGTGCATGAGTCATTTCGACCATACTTTTACGGTGTATTTTAGCATTTTCGATCTTCCATTACATGGAAAAAAGCAAGTCCGGAGGATATGCTTTAAATACAGCTTTTTGGTTCCACAGAAGAACGGGTGAGGAAATTATACCAGAAATTAACATTTTGGGAGATTTCTTTAAGGAAAAATTAAGACGTTGCAGGTCAGACTCAAACCTGTTTTACCTGCATAAGCACCACAGCTCAACATGCTGTGATACATCAGCTCTGACCGCACCGTTACTTTATAAAGCATTTTCGGTACAACTACTAACTCTGTGCTTCTTGTGGCTGGTATAACCAGAAAATGGGGGCTGGATTACAGTACCTCTCATGCAGTCCTCTATCCTGTGCACCAGCTGGTAGGATTTGCAGCGATCCAGTAGAGTTCGGATGGCTGGAAGTGGGTCAAGAATGATGGTCTCTGGGTGAGCGTCAATATAATCCTGCAAGGCCAGTGAAACCGGTCACAACAAGGAAGGCGTACAGGAGATCGTACTTGACAACCTGAAATCTTACTGGTGTTAAAAACTAACATCTAACATGTATGAACTGGCATGCATGAATGAACTCGCCACACATACAAAAACATGTACGCTGCTGTTATGTAAACGAAACAACCTCGCAGTCTTACATTCAGTTGGCATGACATAACCACTCACTGTCTTTTTCTCCTCTGCCCCCATTCACTCCATTCATATGATATCATTCGACAGAATATGAGGAAATGCATTCTTTTCTCATGTGTCTCATCTGTCACCATTTCTATCAGTCATGGGAAATTTTGTTGCTGATCCCAGCATACTGAATGTTAGATCAAATCAACCACACATCAGAATGTGTGAAGACACACATTCTACCAGCTCTGATTAAATAGGGGAAAAAAAAGAAGAAAAAGCTCCATTTTCATAGGGTTTAGAGTGAATATTATTCAGATCATTCTGTGTCTAATGTAAATCTATGTAATATACATTAAGCGCATGCTTAGTGAGAGCACAGTCTTAGGGGAGAGCTTTGTTTAAGAACATTAAGAGGCTCAGAGCTCTTACGTTCTCATTTAGAGGTGAGTACCTGAGGTGAGTTTCATAAGACGACGACACAAACACAAAGTTGGAGGACGAGAAGCTGAAGTAGAAAGGTCTTTTGTGCAATGTTATCACAGTATATAATAAAATAACATACATTTTTAAAAATGCACACTAGTCAGAGTTTGAAATAACTATAATTACACTACCAGGACATAATTGAATCTGATTGGCTGACGAACGTTCTAAGGTGTGCAATTATTTTCAGCGGAAGTAGTTCCTTTCAGCTATTTTTTACCGCATTACATGACCACATCGCCAATTGGTTTCTATTATTTAAAGGTCTTACAACAGAAACGGCAAACTCACAAAGACGATGACCAAACAATAAATAGTAATCGACATGATGAAAACGACAGATCATTTCCATATTTGATTTTATTATGTGTGGAAAGCACATGCTATCCTGCCGTCTCTCCCTCAGACTCGCACACACATAAACATACATGCTAATGTTGTTAGCGCTAATCTGATGACTTTATCCGCGATAAACTTAAAAACAGCTTAACTTCTCACAAGCGAGGTAACAACAGAACTGTTGGTGAAAAAAATTAACTTTACATTAAAATTAACAGTTTCACTGTTAGTAAAGTAGCCGAACACTTTTGAGAGACTCACAGACTACATAATTCACATGTGCTGCGTCCGAAATCACATACTGCTTAAGTAGGTACTACATTTAAAACTGAACGTACTACCCGACCGTTAAAAGTTACGTTCTATATAGTGTGAATGTGGGTAACGTTAGTATGAATGGAATTCGGACGTACTACATCCGCCATATTGACGTTGTCACATGTCGTCACAACAGCTCCACAATTGAAACTTTCAATAAGTCATCCGATTATTTAGATTGTGTTAAACAAGTGTACTTTAAATCACAATAAACAACGTTTTTTTCCTGAGGTACGTACACTTGAAATGAGCCGCGTCTCAACTTTCCGCCATTTTTCGAATATGACGCCTCCACTCCCGGAGCCTCATGGGATGGGAAAGTGTCGTGCTGCGTCCGAAATCGCATACTGCTTAAGTAGGTACTACATTTAAAGTTGAACACACTACCCGACCGTTAAAACAATGCGTTCTATATAGTATGAATGGGGGTAGTATGAATGGAATTCGGACGTAATACATCCGCCATATTGACATTGTCACACGTCGTCACAACAGCGCAACAATTGAAACTTTCAACAAGTCATCTGTTTATTTAGATTGTGTTAAACAAGTGTAATTTAATCACAATAAACAACGTTTTTTTTCCTGAGGTACGTACACTTGAAATGAGCCGCGTCTCAACTTTCCGCCATTTTTCGAATATGACACCTCCACTCCCGGAGCCTCATGGGATGGGAAAGTGTCGTGCTGCGTCCGAAATCGCATACTGCTTAAGAAGGTACTACATTTAAAGTTGAACACACTACCCGACCGTTAAAACAGTGCGTTCTATATAGTATGAATGGGGGTAGTATGAATGTGTAGCTAATGTAAGTGTAATTTAATCACAATAAGCAAAGTTTTTTTCCTGAGGTACGTACACTTGAAATGAGCAATTTTTCGAATATGACGCCTCCTCTCCCGGAGCCTCATGGGATAGGAAAGTGTTCATGGTGTGCCTACTATAGAATTCGGCCGGAAGCAGTCATCCAGGTACTTCTCGCCTACTGAATTTCAAATGCTATGAATTCTGACAACTATTCACCTCGAATACTGTTTTTCACGTACTAGTAGGGAAGTAGGGAAGTAGGGAAGTAAGCGATTTCGGACGCAGCAATGCTCTCTCTCTCACACACACACATATAACATTAGTCAGCTATCAACAGTTTAAGCCTCCATTACTAGCTCTAAAATGATGATTTGGAATTAACAACGGAGGCATTTGATGAGATGCAGAAGAAATAATCCTACTCACAATAGCGTTTTAATAAATATCTTGAAATATATCAGCTGATCGATGTCTTGAGGTGTGGCAACCAATGAATTATTAGAAAAATAATGCACACCCAAGATATGCCTAATTTTTCTAATAATTCAATGGCCTGGAGTCAATTATTCTGCTTATACTACGGTTATTTTATATTAATTATTTTTCCAATAATTCAATGGCCCATTGTCAATTATTCCTTACATATTATGTGTCTTTCTATTTTTTTTTGGAGAAATCTGTTCCCAAATGCTGCATTTATTTGGAAAATAAACCCAAAAAAATATTTATGTAAAAATATTTATCAGTAATATTTAATCTGCAATAATTTTTCATGATTCTTTAACAAACAAAAAGTTTAAAAGAACAGCATTTATTCACAATGGAAGTATTTTAAAACAATATACACTATATTTATGTTATATAAAGCGCTGTCAAATGATTAATGACGATTAATCGCAACTAAAATAAATTTTGTTTACATAATATATTTGTGTGTTCTGTGTACATGTATATCTAATTATAAACACATGCAAGTATATATTTAAGAAAATATGTTATGTAGGAAACAAATGTACACATTATAATAAGATAAAAGGAATATATATTACACTGTGTCAGTACATTACTGTACCAACACATCCCTATAAGGTGAGGTTTAAACACTGAAAGATTGAGATGAGATTTGGATTTATTTAATTTTTTTTATGAGATTGAAACTTTAATTTCACTTAAAAATGCAAAACCTTTCTCATAATAATCAATGTTCTTTAACTACTGCTTTCAGTTTCCTTTTACTTACAAGTAAACGACAAAGAGATTGCATTCAGGTAAAAAAAAATATATTTTTTAAAGTCTGTGACCATCAAACTACACGATTTTCAATTAAATCTGTCAACTCCAATCTGCAAGTTGGTTCTGACTTCTAGCAACAATTGTCAACTTCTCCAGGCAAAAATCTGAGCAAAAAGTTAAACAGTGTACTTCAGCATTTAATCAGATTGAAATTCCTGAATCTTAATCAGAGCTGTAGATGGAGGCACAGCACACATGCTCAGACAGGCCTCTCACCTGCACACGCTGGACCAGCAGCAGGGACTGGGTGTCGTTCTGGTCCGCTTCCAGAATCAGGTCTGTTAGCTTGTGAATGATGACGTCCAGGGGACCCTGCTCCTCTAATGGCTTACTCAGGTCAAGCTGCAGAGAACAGGAAAGGTCAAAAGGTCATCATTTACACCCAGTAGATTTACAATATACAGCAGTGCTGAGAAGGTCAAAGATGTTAAAAACCACCGAGCTCAATACAGATCTACCGATTCTTCCACTGTGTTTCCAGAATATCAGAATTCAAGACAGGAATGCATTTTTCATATCGTCATATAGTATAATGTGACCACATCTTTTATATGATGCTGAATGCTTGTAGCGATTTGTGTCAATCTTTTCATTGAATGAATGAATCAATGTATGTGTATTTTGTATGTATATATTTATCAGAAAAAAAGGAAACCGCTTTTAATAAGAATTGAACTGCAATTTCCCTTTCAATTTCCCTAAACCAGTGGCATGTATAAAATCATTAGCACAATAACCCTTACGTTTAAAAAAAAAAAAAAATTGCATTAGTCTATATATGGCCGAGAGCTGCAGGGACACAATCTATGTCCTTGTATGGTTGAATGTTAAACCCATCAGACTTTTTTCCAAAGCGGCTTTATATTTAGTTGTTTTTCCCCTTCCACTTGTTTCCAGAAGGGGCCATCTCCCGAGTGGTCAGGCATCGATGTTACGAGCAACTCCAGCCTGCACCGAGCTCAAATCCCAAGGTGCTGATGTGCTGACAAACCTGTTCTGCCTCTGATAATCTCGTGCTTACTGTACACGAACAGGCCGTTCCACCACAAGCCCTCTGTGGACAGTGGAAACACACCCCTGATGGCCTCCTGTTGTGTGTTTGTCACTGCTAAGCAAGGTACAACACCACAACTCTCTCTCTCAGACGGTTTGTTGGCTACACAGCAGCTCCTTCACACAGAGGGGCTATAAAGTAACCTTGGACCAATCTCTAAAATATAATACGCTACAGAGTTACTCGGTGCATAATACTTCATAAAGACAGATAATACAGTGATATAATCAGATCAGTGCTTATCAGTACAGGTATTTCATCATGCATTTATGAGGAAATCTCATCTCAACTGTTACACTGTACGATGTATTGTACTGTTCATTTTACATTAGAGAGCAGCTTTGTTACGCTGTTATAAAAAAGGTATTTTAATATCAATATAACACTCTCAAAGAGCTTTGTTAGTAACATTAAACAAGTAAAAACTATTATTAGTATCATCCTCATCATTAATAATGTAAGAGTTTTTGCTAGAGGTCTGTAATATATATATATATATACACAGTGAGGTCAATATGTATTTGATCACCCTGTGATTTTGCAAGTTCTCTTTATTTGGAAATCATGGAGGGGTCTACAATTTTCGGCATAGGTGCATTTATACTGTGGGAGACAGAATCTAAAAAGAAAAATCCGGAAATCACATTGTATGATTTTTTTAACAGTTTATTTGGGAATTACTCTTTCAGATAAGTATATCTGTCGTGTTATTCTTGATGTGTCACTTCCTCTTCTCCATTCATGTCTGCGTAGAGACACACGCTCAATCAGTTATTCATGGTGCTTTACGCCAACCGAGACACAAGTAACAAAGCACCAACGTCTGTCTGCCTGCTACTCAAGGCACTACATGACCTGTGACGTCTGAAAACGCCTCTCCATAGCTTATTTTCATTTAATGCTACGCAGCCAGAAACCACAAGCAACCAAGCTCAATTTATAAGCAAATAAATAACAAATGTGAATCTATACCTATTCACAGCATGCCAGAATCCTCATTACTAAAACATCCTGAGAGCGGATGGCAGAAATGAGCAGGCAGAGGTCAGAGACTGACCCGGCGCTGCACTGATGATGACTCATGGCCACAGATGGCTGCTGGAGGGAGACGTGCAGAATAAAACCAACAGATGAATTTAGGTGAGCTGTTCGCCCAGTAACGTCCTAAAGCTGTCATTCAGAGTTAAAATCATCAGGACGAGAGAATATAAGAAGCAGCAACAGCAGCGTTGAAAGTAAGCCATTAATGAACCACAGAAAAAAGAAAATTGGATGTGCATTTCTGCCTGGGTGAGGCCGATTTGATAGCAATTAATAATATATGTTCCTTGATGTCTACAGTAAAACAATGTAATACATTAATTTTTATTGATTCACATTAAAGCGACTAAAGTTATTCAGTCAATGAAAGGGCACGGTTTGCTCTTTAATATTAATAACAAACAGCAGCAGGTTAGCATTACAGGCTTTAAAGACCAAACGCATGCCGTGTTTATGTGTGAATAAAAGCCTAATTTAAATATGTTCACATACACTCTCAGAAAACAGAAGGCACAAAAGCTGTCACCGGGGGTTTCAAAAGATACACATTCGCCTCTAAACTTGCATATGAGCTACTTATTTGTACCTAAATCAGTACCTTTTCAAAAAGGTATAGCCTTCTTCAATTCATATTGATTGCGTTTCTAAGCTGTCTTTATAAAGCGTCAAAATATACTTTCAGGTTTCATTCAAAATATCGTCATTTTTGTTTTCTGAACATTTGGGGTGAACTATGCCTTTAACGGCCTTGCTGATGTCAGCTGAAGAGAAAATTATTTTGGAGGCAAAATTACAAATGCATCTATTTTGGAACCAGAAATGGGTATCACAACTTAAATGGTGTTCATTTTGACATACACCGCATACAAGTGTAAAGACGAGCAATGATCGTTTTCATTTTGGTTACATAATAAATGGCAATATATATACGTCAAAGTTGAGCTACTATGGGAGGAACTGGACCGTGATGTCTTTAAGAAGTGTCAAACCAATGTGAATCATCTTTGGCCAATCCTTTAGGAGGCCTGGAGCATATCAAACGAATGTTTGAATAAACCGACAGCTCGGACACCCAGATTATGCAGAGCTGTAATAGCTGCTAATGGTGGACATTTTGATGAATCGAAGTATTTTCTACTTATAAATGTTTTTGTAGTTTGTCCCTTCAGTGCAGAATTAAAACGGATTCAAGCCAATATTGTCCAAAGCCCCAATTTTCCAGTGCGTTTCCAAACTTTTGGAGGGCAATGTTGACAGAGAAGTATTCCATTTGCTGCATCTACAGTAAAACGTTTCATTTGAAGAATCAAAAACGGCTTTGAATAGAAGAAAGAAGCAGAGATCTATCGCTGCTGATGTCATCGCTGTTTAATCTTCCCTCATTCATGAAATATTGACACTCTTCCCAGCCAGTTCATATTTGATGGATCTATTTTAGACAGTAAGTGAGAAATTAGAATAAAAGCACACTGGAGAAGACAGATAAGTACCATATCTCTGGGAATAATGTGGAGCACATGAAGATGACTCGAGTAAATGGTTGAAAACCATGAAAGAGGGCCTTGAACAATTATTCGTCACATTATGCCCATACAAATGAATCAGTCAAAAGAAGAAAAAAAAATGGACCTAGAGGATTCTTAACGGACCAATGCATTTGAGAGGAACAGGAAACGTTCTTCGTCCTAATGGAGTCTCGCAGCCTGAAAGCTGGAGGATTAAACATGAGTCATGTAGCATTTAGTGAGGAAATGAGCCAGATGAAGTCATTGTGCAGGTTAATGTGGTTGAATGTATTACAACTTTACTGGATTACACAGACACATAACAAGATTGGCCAACAAGTACAGAAGAGAAAAAGATATGACGAGCAGTATAAATCACAAATTCTGACTGAGGTGTGTTTTGTTCCGTTTGTTTTCAAGACGACGCTGTATCCTGTGAGGGTTCATTTGTTTTATATGCCTTTCTGAAAGATGAATCCACAAATTAACATTAATTTTTTCAACAACACCCCTCAGCAGGACAATCTCTTGTTGTGTTCACATCATTTTACTGATGACAATCTTGGAGTACAACGTGATATTCACCAAACGCTTGGTCTGAAAAGATAGATCAGTGCCCAGTTTATTTGAACCTGTAAGTATGATGTAATGCAGTCTAATACTGTGATTGATGCAGCTTGACTGTCTGTCTGTCTCATCATTAGGTCCCAGTTTACACGAAGGGAAGACGCAGCTATTTCCCTGCGGTTTGGTTATGCGCCAGAAAATGCTTAACGTCATGTGAGCGCATAGTTATTATCGCGCTCGAGAGCGTATTAATGTTTTATGAAAACGATGTTGTGTGCACAATGTTATTATTGAAAACGGAGGGAAGGAATTATTCATTTCACTAAATACCCGGCTATGTGTAAATGTGGCCCAAGTAATGATAAATGATGTTTAATGTAGTGTTATGCTTTAGGCAGTGCTGAAGTTAACTACGTAGAGGTGTGACCAATCACAGTGAGGGCTCACGGGAGGGAGGGGTTTAGACAAACTGATTCTTCTAACAGATTCACACGAGTCGTTTACGAATCATTTAGAAATGGGGTAAAATTAAATCTATTTTTGGAGAAAACTAAAGTGTTT
>JAUMHQ010000078.1:16779241-16790965 GCA_032361165.1 Enteromius paludinosus | reverse complement strand
CTTCACTGTCAGTGAGAGATATAAAGCAGGTATTCGCTATGGTAAGAGTGACTCAGCTGAGCAAGGGTGAGTGAGAGCGTCACCACTCAACATCACCATCCAAGTCAGTGATCCTGAGGGAAACTGAACACAGAAGCCCATTACTCATTTATTAAATTCCTTCAAAATGCAGATTCATTTAGAAATTGTGTTTTTGTGTGCTTGGACACAAACAACACTTATGTGGTTTTAATAGGTAACATTTGCATCTGCAAAGTGAGCAAAACCAGACAATACTGTGTTTAAAATAAAACACATTATTAGCTTCTTATTTACATAACTGCTGTATGAAACAACATGTGAAATCACGTTTGCACTCATGATATTGGCGACAAAAACCACTCATGTGATATTGCTTTTTAATATGACATAAATAAAAGATAAACTGGCTTTATTTGGCCTAATACCTTGTATTTTGGAGGCGCATAACTGCATTTATGGACTACATAGTTGTTGTCCTGCATCACATTTGTCAACAGTTTATTTTGAAAGAGTCAGTTATTTTTCTCTTTTATTTATTATGCATATAATTATATAACTTATTTGAATATTTTAGTTTTCTCTGCTATTCTTTATTCAGTAGTTCTTATTATTTGTCGTCTTCTACTATTATTGGTCGTCGCTGCATCACAGCCTATTATATTAGCAAATATATTATTATTTCTGTTGTTGTTATTTCTCATGCACCACAGCACAGGAGGTTTAGCACAACACCTCCTAAACACGTGTCAGTCTCCCACATGAAGCTGAATAAGATCCCAACCGTCACCCACCGAGCGAAGCGTACACTATTGATCTTCACTGTCAGTGAGAGATATAAAGCAGGTATTCGCTATGGTAAGAGTGACTCAGCTGAGCAAGGGTGAGTGAGAGCGTCCCACCACCTTATGCCCAGATCCTTCCCATAGATATGGTGTGGAGGGACACCACTCAACATCACCATCCAAGTCAGCGATCCTGCGGGAAACTGAACACAGAAGCCCATCCGTCGCCCACTGAGGTGCTCTGTGATAAGTTAAGCTGTAATGCAAAAACTACCAATTCTCTGAGATGTTGGCTTCTGATAGGACGTCCTGCTTTTGTATTATCATTCAAGTTTTTCTTAGAGCATTTCTACTAGGGCTGTCAATAATTTACGTTTTTTTAATTACTAAATTACATTATAGCATTTAATTAATCTAATTAAAGACAAATCAATCTGACAGAGAAATTTCCCACAAAAGATAATTTAAATACATTATTGTGTTACACGAGAAAAGCATTACATCAATACTAATTTAAAAAATATTATCAATCTTTTAATAAATTATAAAAAATTATAGTCTAAAAAAGAAACTAAAACTGCCAGAAGGTGGCAGTAAAATAATGAGTAGGTCATTGAGTCAATTATTCATTCGTAGATTAGTTCAAACAGCTAATTCAGAAATAAAGCAAATAAAATGTATTTATTCTATTATTTTACATGCCTGATATATTCAGGAATGAAGTCAATCTTTAGGAATAGTTAATTAAATTCGTTTAAAACGCGGATTCATGACATACAGGTCTAACTTAAGGGCGGGCGTGGGGTTAACATTTTAATTTCGTTATTTTTCCATAACTAATTTATTAAATGAAGTTTGTTACAGTTCTTCCTGTGATTGGGCCTGAAGCCATACATCACGCAGTGAATGTAGAATGCTAAAGCGTCTCATTTAATATTCAAAAATATCTCCCCCGATGTTGATTGGTTGACGAGAATCGCATCTTTTAAACAGTCATGACTCAGATTTATTTTAATTATTGTAATAACTTCCATATTTCAAATTCACTTTGAGATTAACTAAACAAACCCTAATTATTATTTATTTTATATATATATATATATATATATACGCCATCATTCTGACCCTTTTTAAATACCACTGTTATAACTGTCTGACCTCATCCATTAACGTTAACGTCACATATAAATGTAAATATTAGCTCTAATATAGATCAATTTCACCAACGTCCCATGAATGTGTTTTTAAGAAACATCATCCATTCAAAACCATAACGCGTTGTGAAATCATTAACTTACGGTTTGCACGAAGTTCAAACTGCTGTCGTCGCCAGGTTCAGTAACGTTACAGTAGGCTGCTTCATCTTTCGACCTATCATAACGTTAATGTTTCTTAGTGTGAACTCTCCGTTACATTGTACCTCGTTTACAAAACAATCTAACAGTCAAAATGTCCCCGCTCAAACATAACTCATCCATCCCCTCGGCGCTCCTTCCGAAGACTGAAACCCAAATCAAAGTACTACGCAGGCGTAAGTGCAAGTGGGCGTGGCCTACTTTGAACAATCTAATACAACGATTGGTCCATGCCTTATAATTTCCTTATATAGTCAAGAGGTAAACCAATTTGAAGTAGACGTCACAGTTGCATCACTTGCCGCTGCGCGTGCATGTAGGTTGGTAGAAAAATACTGGTAACAAGCATAGACTGGAAAACGGAGGAATAAGTAGAGGAAAACGGGCGATATATTTGGAATAAGAGATCAAAAGTTGCTTTTGAATGTCAGAATCGGAATGCAAATAATTGTTATAGAATACTGTCCTCAAAGACGCCGTTCTGAAGCCAAACCCAGACGTTTAATCGGACAAACTGTGGATGAATATTGCCCCACAGCTACAGTATGAAATCATTTTTACACCCATTAGCCTACATAACATGTATGCATTTCATCACTAGTTTAAGTCACTGGTTCTCAAAGTTTGGTTGTGTACAAAGAGGGATCACTAAATTAAATATAAATTAATGTTAAAACACAATCCCCAGATTCAAACAAATTGAAATGTAAATCTAAGCAGTATCAACTGAAAGAAACTTGCATTGACTGATCTTAAAGCAGTGTCGTAAGACGCAAACCAGTAAGACATATTTTTAAAAATTACTTAAATGGCCTAATTCTGTCTATGAAACCAGGCCTATACATTTTAATTTAATCTTTATTTTTTACACGTAAGTACAGTAGTTTTTTATATAAATTTAAGTTTTAGATTTACCTCTACGTAAGCACTGTGCAGTGTTAATGTTCAAACTGTGTATTCACAAGTGGCCAACAATAAATATCTTTATTAGGAATAAAACTAGCTTGTTTTTTAACTGTTTCAAGGACATTTTTAACAAATTGTAACCAAAATACTGTGAAATAACGGAACTGAAATATAGAATTATAAAGTAGAATTATGGAGAAGTTCTGAAATTAAGACATCCCACATAAAAAAGGCTGGTCAGCAGGGGTCAAATCTGGTATTCTGCAGGCATTTAGTTAGTCTTGAACATTCATATGTACTCGCCACAGGACAAACCAATTCAGGATACCTAAACACAGTGATTAGCCTCCACCTGACAGTCCAGAAACTGGATGATTTCAGAAGCCCTGGGGCCTTGGTTTGCAAGAATTAGCCGTCTTAGAATACAAACAGTTGTTATGATAGTTAGATGGACAAACATGTCCTGGACAAACTGCTGACAATGACAGATTGTCTACTTAAAAATCATATATTGGTTTTACACATTTTATCCAGGTATATTTTGTATTGTTTACCTATATAAATATGGTGCCTTATGATGTTCCTATATTAAAGGTTTCCTTTATATTTACTCTATAATCAATAACAACAATTTGTCATATGACAGTTCAGACAATGAAAGTACATGTTGGGAATTTCTGAGGGGAAGTTTCAACAACGACCCATCAAGCTTGAGTTGTGAAAAGATGTTTATTCCAGTTTACAACCTTGGACAACGTCCAAGATTTTGTTTTAAAAGTAAAATGTGACAAATCACATGTTAAATACAAGAAATACTGCAAATTAATATAATACAATATACCTTGAGGACCCTAGGTAGACAAAGATAGTGGTACCAAAAAAACAACAACACACATCTGTGAACAAAATAAGCATAATCCAGCAACTTAATCCAAAATTCTTTTAGTGCCATGGCTTACCATAATGTTGGGTGCAAAATTTATACAAAAGAAACCCCCTCCAAAAAAAATACTGAATGGTTTTCTCATTATTCCAGACTCCAAAAGCAGTCAAAATCAAAAGAGACGTAACTCCAAAACATGGTCAGTAGTAAACAGGTTTTAAAAATGGAATCCAGAAAAGTGCCTCTTCATTATTAAATATTTAATATTATCTTACCAATATAAAGTTTAGAACAGTTCTAAGTTCTCAAAAGAAACGTTCAGACAAAATCTGTGCACGGGTCAGTGTATTTGGTAATATCACCAGCCAGCATAAACAGGCTCTGCATCACAAGGGATTCCATAGAAGCGACCAGGTGGGCGGTCTTTTCCCAGGAGGGGTGTCCGAGCAAGGGATAGCTCGCTGTCATTATCCCTTCTCCTCCGCAGAACCAAAACAACGATGAAGAGAAGACCCACTGTGAAGAAGAATTTAAAGGAATAGTTGCAAAAGCTCAGTTGTCACTCTCTTAAAGGAATAGCTCACCCAAAAATGAAAATGAACCCATATTTTACTCACCCCCAAGCCAGGTGTATATGACTTTCAGGATAAAAAACAAAACAAAACTGTGTTTGTCTGAAAGAAGAAAGTTATATACACCTAGGACAGCCTGGGAGTTATTCCTTTTAGAAGGTGACAACTGATCTTTTGCTAAGCCCCACCTTCTCGATTATGAATTTTGCATGATGAGAGCTAAAAATTATTATTGATTTAATTATTATTGACCAACAAAAAGTTGCTTGGTTTGAAAGTGATTTCTGTGTGAATCGCTACACCATTGGCAATATACTGTACACCTTTCACAGTGACTGGTGAAATTCTGTTGAAATAGTCGCTAATGTACTTAAATAAACAGGCGGGGCTTAGCAAAAAGATTCTTATGTGTGAAATTGGTGTTTGGCAACAAAAGTTCAGCTGAGAGATGGTGTGATATAAACATTTATACCTCCTCCTCCAATAACAAGCAGTGCAATGGTAACAGGAGCTAGTTCACACGTCTCCCCTGCCTTTCTGAAGAAGGTCTCCATGCAGTAACCAGGGGCGGTGCTGCCCTCAGGACAGAACGCATCAGCGGGACACTGGATCGGATTTACATCAGGACTCTGGGATACATACAGAGGTAGATTTATTTTCTTAGATAAACACAGAAGCATTAAAAGAAGAACTACAGGACATTTCGATCAAGAGGAAACCGTAAAGGCTGTGTGTGTATTGTGTGCGTGTTTAGAGGAAGTAATCACTCACAGGGCAGTAGTGGTTTTCAGGACACAGGTCACAGTTTTCTTGGCCCCAGTGGATCTGATAAAAACCACTGCTGCAAATCTGACACATGGTTTGCTGGGGTGGCTTGTGCATTCCTATCAAAAAAACATTGACATCATTTGAGTTTTTATAAGTGTAGTGTGGAAATTCTGATGAAGTCCTTTATTCATGTACAGAACTAAACTTGTATCATGCGGATACAATCAACTTCATTGTGTCTATCATATTTCTGAGTAAAGTCGATTTATCTGTCTGCAGAAACTGAAATCACAAAAACTACATTGAATATGATATAATGTGGCTAAATGAAGAAGATACCTGGGCGACAGGGCGTACATTCTTTGGAAGCGGTCTTTAGAGCCTCTGAGCCTCCAGGACAGAGCCGGCACCGAGTACAGCTAGAGGAACTATCAGAAGGGCAGAAAGGAAGCAACAAAGAAAACTTATTTACAGCAAATTCTGACAGTCCTGTGGTACTGTAATGACACCACTACAATGAAAACATGTTAGGAATACAAGTCACCAGAGAAAATAACATCAAGTCTATTAAAAAAAAGGTTTATTAACTGCCAATTTAACATTTTTAAAAACACATCAAAACAAAATCTGCATTTAAATATAAAAAAAAAAAAAAAATCAAGGGACTGTAATTTTTAAATGTCATTTACATACATGCACACACACACTCATCCATATATATACAAGAAGTAATTTTTATTAAATATTCAATGTTTATTTTTGTTCTATTACAAAAAAAAAAATGTGTGCATATTACTCAAACGCCTGAGAGGTATTTTTTTTATGGTGCAATGTTCAGAAAAGGAACTTACTTGCAGTACATGCCTTGTGGACATGGGTTACATGATGTTGAATTTTGCAAAGATGTGTAGAAACCTGAAGCAATAAGGAGGGGAAAAAAAATTGAATATATATTTTTTCAAATGCTTATAAAAATATACAAATTTCAAAGTTAAGTACATTGCATTACATTTTAGATCTCATTAAGTAAGGTATATAATACACGCATACTGTATATGCATATATACACACACACTGAAGCATTGAAGCTAAACCTCTCTCATTCTACCTTTTATAATATATATATATATATTTATATATATGTGGTTGCATATTTTTTCTTCACATAAAGCAAAAAAAAAAGAAAAAGAAAAATTAGAATATCTTAATTAATGAATGACATATCAGTTGTTACCTGGTGCACAGGCTGTACAGGAAGCAGAGCCTGAGTTATTGCTGTAGGACCCAGTAGGGCACGACTGGCAGACAGGGCTTCCAGTGGAACTAACGAAAAATGATTAAAGCATGGTTGATATGATTGCATAGGCTTTAAATAAACAACAGCGTAATGCATTCTCCTCTCACTTGCTGTAAAACCCAGATGAACAGGGCAGACAGCCCTGCTGCCCTGCTAGAGGCTGATAAAAACCCTGGACGCACAGAAGACAATCTCCAGGTAACACACACAGGCCTGCCTCGGGACAGCAGGAACACAACAGTGTTTCTGAGAACACAGAAAGACAACATGAAATCAAAATGAACCCAATTCACGTTCCTAATAACCAAAAATCACCCACCGTTATTATAATAAGAGCCAGGAGCGCAGGCCGTGCAGGAGGAGGTGTTGAGGCTGGAGCAGCTGGGCACTGTAGTGCTCGTGTTTGTACTGACTGTGGTGATCGTCACAGCAGGACTGAGTGTTGTCTGACTCATCACCACTCCTACACAACAACAGAGGGCAAACCAGGTTAAAATAGATCATATGACACCATCGTCTTAAAAGCATAATTATACTTTTAAAGGCTGAGACCAAAACAGTCTGTCAACGTGTAACTATCCATACATGATTAAAAAAATCAATGAATGAATAAATGAATTTTTTTTATGCAGTCTTAATAGTAAGCATATACACCCTTTTTTGAAAACCGTTTAAAAATGGCGCGTTGATGGTCATCTTTACTGAGCTTGACCCAAATTTAGTCTTAAGTGAACTAAAAAAGGCTTATAAAGCACAAATAAATATGATAAGAGTTCTCTATTTTTGCTTAAATAAGTTTTTGGAAAATTTAGGATGGAAAGGAAAGGAAAGGTATGGTTTCCCATACTAGGAATTTGTGCTCTACCTTGCTCAAGGGTCTCACCTTAGTTGGGGTATTGAAGGTGGAGAGAGTGCTGGTTATTCACTAACCCTACCCACAACCCCTGCCAGAGCCTGGGGCTCGAACCCACAACCTTTGGGTTACAAAGCCAACTCCCTATCCATTAGGCCACGACTGCCCTAGTTTAGTTTTAGTTTAAAGGTCTATTGTAATGGCGTCACATGTATCATACTCACATTCCTGATTGTGTATGTGTGTTTATTTTCTGTTGGTGTATACTGTAAATGGCACAGCATGGTTGTTAACCTTCAGCAGAAAGACAAACAGAGTCCTTATTGTGAATGTAATCACATTAGCCATGAGGCCAGTCACCCACAACGACACAAGCAGCCACTGAAGAAATACAATTACTCCGAGGAGATGGTCATACGACTCGATTTCACTCCAGAAATACTAAAAACAAGCGAAGGACCTAGAAACCATGTTTCTGTTCGATCTCTTCCAAGCTTTTACCACTTACTCTGAGGGAACCAGTTCGCTCTTAATAAACTTTTCAGAACACTTGAACTTTGAATGTTTTTGGATTCTTGGAATGGGCACTTTGACAGATAACATAAAACATTGACAAATGAATGAATCAGAGATCATAAAAACATAAAAACGTCCCGCTACAAAATACTGTTGTCACTGTATGGTATGCCAATAACCCTAAGTAGTCTTTGTTTACTATACAGAAGCAGAGCTGTATTGTGCTATTGATTCTGGTCAAAAGATTTGCAGGTTTAGGCCTGTCTTAGTAATTGTGTAACGACGTAGTTGTGTAAAATATCTTCTAATAAAATATCATCTTATAGGTGTACTACAGTGTCTCTGTATTTTTAAAACAACAAACAAACCAATACATAGGCTACAATGTGGAATTTTAAACCCCCTAAACGCAATAATATTTCATTACGTTAAAAATAAATATTGTATTGGTAGACGTTAAATAGTATTCATTTTGAGGGGGGGGGGGGAAATAAAATAACCAAAAGAAAAAATGTAATGGAAATGCACATGGTTCATTTACTCAAAGCGAAAAGTTGCTTTCTGTTCAAAAAGTGAAATCATTACTTTTTTCTTCACGACCACACTTGTATATATTTAAACAAATATTAATTCAGCGATAAAAGTTAAAAACTAAAACGTTTTGACATTACGCTAAAGTCTAGGATTCAAAACTCACCCAAAACACAAGCGGCGGCGAGAACAGACAAAACTCCCAAACTCTCCATGATCCAGCAGCTGTTCACTTCAAGAGCCCCCACATCTGTCTATCCTTCTGAATTCATCTCCACAGACGGCAGTATTAGTATAGCCTATTATTGGGAACTGTGTACGATTTCTGCTCTTTCGTGGGCTCATCAATGTCATATGACACTAATCATGTGATCAGTCACATTCCTAAACAAAGACTGAAACGATTCACCATTACCTTACTATTGTATCAGCTACAATTATTTAAGCTTGAACTCCACCGAGCACGGTGCAGAAGTCTGGCGTTATATTTAAAGTGGGCGACGCTGACACATTACCCAGATTGACGCGAGTTAAAATCCAACAGAGCTGACGACATTTTTGAAATCCCGCCCTTAAAACAGCCAACAGTGCCTCAAAGCTACTATGGTGACTGTAGTTCGCACACAATGGTAATTTGACGTTAGGGGTTATTTGAAGAAGTGGAGAAAAGGAGGTATTTCTGTCATTTCCCTCACAGGGTCATTCTTGTGACAAAGCAGTGGAGAAGTAGCATTGCTTTCTCTCTGTGCAGTCCATTTCAGGTAGTCTATCACATGGCCTACTTGAATATTCTGCTCTCAAATGAGCAAAAAAAAGTCTATCTTTTAACATTTATTTCCTCTTCTCCGTTTATTATGGTGTTTAGTGCAAAACACTGACTTGAGCATGCCCTGAGTAACACTGCATTTCACAAACACGTGAACCAAATTTATACATAATCATAACACTGATGGATTTAACACTGGATACACACATAAAGGTTCCAATACAGAGTGTCAAACAGCCCTTTACGGTAAACGACAACACAGATGTTCATTCAAAACCAGAGCATTACAACATAAAAGCTGAAAATATGCATGATATTTATGATATACAGAACACATTTAGTGCATTTTAGCTTCAGATAGGCTCTGGGATGATAAACGAGAAACATTTGCTATTACACTAGAACAGAAAATGTACAATTTGACTGAACAGTATACCATTTGTTGTCCAGTTTCATTTCCATGTTTATTTATGGCTTGATATAATGCAGTAAACACCTTCAAAGCTATGATGTTCAGCGCAAAGGGTCTGCCGCTGAAAAACTGGCCTATTTTTGGGCGCTGAAAAGCAAAACGCTTACTTTTGAAAAGTAACCAATTACAAAGAAACTTAAAAAAGGCTGGTAGCCACTGATTTCCATAGTACTTTTAGTCAAAGCAACCATCAGCTGTTTGGTTACTAACATTCTTCTGATTATCTCCTTCGGGGCTGAAACAGAAGAAGAAACACTCATTTACAATCTAGATGTGTAAATCTAGGAGTAAAGGATGAGAGATTTTTTTCATCACACCCAGGTTGAAGAGAGCAGTATTCACTCTAGCTGATTGGCTGGCATGTCTTTTTTTCCATCTCTCGCTGTGTTTCTTTGAAACTTCTGGGCAATTCCATAGGGTACATGAGCCGCCACAGTCCCAAGCTCTGCTGCTCCCTCTATGTGGAACATCTGATCATCGAAGAAGATGTGAGGTCTGATCTTTTCCAGCATTGGGCCTTTAGGGGCTCCTGCAAGGAAGAGGGCCTCATCTGTCTCTAGGCCCCAGGAACGTAACGTCTTGAGGGCCCGAGTGCCTGAACTGGCTGCACTGCGAGCTGTAACCAAATAGGTGCGGATGGGACAGTCCAGGCGCTGACCTTTGGCATAGAATTTCTGTTGCAGCTTCCCTAGAGCTTCCAAGAACCCCTTAAGTGGCCCCTATGAAACATTATAGCAATTCACTATCGTTAGAAGCATAATATCTCTGTTTTCTTGTGAAAAAGTGTCAGAGGATGCTTTAGAGCCATCATTAACAACGTCAATGGAGTTAAAACACAATATTGCATGCTATTGAATTTAAACGGAACATACATGATCAAGAGGTTTATTTTCATGCTCTTTCTCATGCTCAAAGAACTTGTCCAGTCCGTGGGCTTTGTAGATTCTCTCCGACTCATCTGAAAAGAGAACGGCATCTCCATCGAAGGCCACTCGCAGCTGAGTCTCTGGCACCTCTGTGATTTTTCCAGGTGAGAATACTGTTGCTGCTGCAATTCCTAAAGGATTGAATCAAAATAAATGAATGATGCTATCATTAAAAGTTGATTCATTCCTCAAACCCCTTCCACTCACCTTGTTCAATGGCTTCTCTAACTTTCAGTGAATCAGCTGACAGATAAAGGTTGGCATGGTAGGCTTTCAGATACCCAATAGGACTTTTGCCTCCAGTCATACAAAAGCGCTCTATAAATAGCTCTGGAAATAAACAACAACAGAAGATAGTATCTTATAATATATTTGAACAACTACAGTGAGCTCACAATTACTGAATTAAGCATCTGTAAGGAAACATAATTGCACTAAAAAGTTTTTTTAAAAGTCCATTTTGGAAGTTTTGTTCCACACCTGTATAATTTGATAGCAGAATATAACGGCAGGACTACTGTAGTTAACTGAAAACTTATGATGACGACTTCGACACTGCTGAAGTGTTTCCAGAGAAGTGTACCATATGCATCAGACGTTCAGCCAACGCTCCGTAGGCTTGACGTCTGAGGCTGAGACTATATTCAGTACTGAGACGCTTCTAGAAAGCTTATTATGTGCATGTTTTATGTGAGATTTCAAACTTACCATCTATCACCGCAAGAAACTTATTTTCATTTCATCCATCTATTTGTATCTGGGCTTTTCTGTACTCATTTTACAATTTCCAAGTAGCATACTTTTAGTTTTTTTTTTAGTTTTTATTTAATGATAGTTTATTTCTATCAAACCGCATTTTTAATTGAATTAAATTAAAGTGATGGTCTCCAATAGCTCCTTCAAATTACCCCCAGAACAACAACAACAAAAACCCAGTTTGTATCAACTTTAAAGGTGCCATAGAATGCATTGAGAGAATATTTTAAATCTCTGATATGCACATAGAAGGTATGTAGCTTAGGTAAGGGGAAAAAATGCCCAGAAACGGTTTTACAGGTCCATTTACAACCCTAGAA
>JAUMHQ010000078.1:16765232-16779141 GCA_032361165.1 Enteromius paludinosus | reverse complement strand
AAGATCTGCCACCTGCAGTAGATTTTGATATTCTAGGTATTATCAAATGGCCAGAGTTTTGAGAATGCAGCAGACGTATTACATTAATTTACATTCAGACATTACCTCATCATGTTGCCGTTTTTTTACTTTCTTCATTAGCAAATTCTGAATGAAGCAAACTCTCAACAGTTCAGATGTGCAAATCCGCAGAAGTCTGAGAAAGCTCAAGTAAGTGTCTTACAGCATTTAAGCTACGCTTTTTCTTCATTGCCTTAGGATCACGGAATTCAAAAGAATGTTTGTATTTCCTGATAAACAGAATGTGATATCCCAGATTCTTCAAAGCCGTGATGCTGAACTCCAATTTGACAAGCTTTATACTTCTGGAAGCCCTGCCACCCAAAAGGTAGATGAGATAAAATGTGCATGGATAAAAGTTTCTTGTGCTTTTGAACTTACTTTAACTTGTTCTACTACTGAGAGCCTTTGTGCTGTTAAAAAGTGTTTGAATGTGTCTGTTCATGACGGCACAGGCGAACAGCTTACCTGTCAGACTGAACACAACAGCTATACTGCGAGAGGGAGCTTTATATAATCGTCAACTGGAAGAAGAGTTACAAAGGTAGAGTCACATTCTTGAATGGGAAATCAGATTTTGTCATTTTTCTCTGTGCAATTGCTCAAATTAATTAAAAAAATAATTTATACTAATTATAATGATCACAAATTATTCATCATTGTCCCAAATGAGAAGCAACTAATAGTATATTATGGAAATAACCAAACCTTTTGTTCCCATTAAAGCACCATAAACTGTCTATTATATAGTTCATATTTTGCACTATTGATTGATCAAATAAAAATATGGCATTGGCTCATTTGCACAATAGAAGCTTCCTTGCTGGTACAGATCCTCTTAGATCAGTACAACTTTATCTGGGTAAAACCTAATCTTATAGTGGTAATATAAGGTGTACCACAAGGCTCAACGTTGGGTTGCCCTTTTAAAGATCAGAATTTGCGAGAAGCAAACTGAATTCAGAAAAAATCTCACATATATGTCATATATATATATGTCTGTGTGTGTGTAGGAAAAGTCCTTGTGTGTTCTGATGTATGTGCATTTCAATGTTTAGATTAGAACGATTATCGCAGGGTGCAAATGAGCCATCTGCGTTCCTGCAATGGCAGAAGGAAATGAAGGAGAAAGATCTGCAGGAAGAACTAGCTGAGCTGGAGCGCCGAAGACTGGAGGGACGGATTAGCCATGAGGAGGCAGTTCTTGCACGAGAACGTGTCTTGGAGCTCAACCACCAAAAAGCTCAGCAGACTAAAGAAGAGGTGATGTCATAACAAACGTCAGTGTTTACAGCAATACATGATATGTTGGTATTATGTCTGTGATGATCCAATGTCTGATTCAGACTGCTGAGCTCATGCGCAAGTATGCGGAGAAACGTCTGAAGGAGGAGAAGGAAATGAGAGAGCTAGTGCAACAAGTGGCAGATGGGCATAAGAACTCCAAAGCCGCCAAAGCTAAGCTGCAAGAAATTAAACAACGAATAGGTATAAAAAGTGTTATACGTACAGCATAATATCTCAAAGCATTACATGGGAATAAATACACACTATGTTGTTTCAAACCAGTTAAGGAGGTCTCAGAGCACAGCAGGGAACTCCTCAGCCAAGCTCTGGAGGAAGCCCAGGCTGAGCTAAGCAGAAAGATGGAGCTTATCCGCCTGATTCGCGCTTTTGAGTCAGTACCTCTGGTCAAACAAAAGTTTGTGGATGACACTGAGGTTGGTTAATTATCTTCTTAAATTTGCCAAAAAATTTGTTATATACATATATATATATATATATATATATAAGTCATTGATTTTAATGCAATGTTACGTTTCATGATCTTTAAAAACTCAGACTGCGGGTCATGATTTGCTGTGTGAGATGTCTCTGGCAGAGCTGCGGGAGCGTTTGGCACTACTGAGAGAGTCAGAGCAGTGTGAATTGGAGGACAGAAGACACCGCATCTTTCAGGAGAAACAGCTCAAAGAGCAGCTACTGCTAGAACAACTGGACAATATAGCTCTACGCAGAAATCTAGCGGAACAGGCTGCTTTGCGCAGGTAACATACTGGCCCTACTGTCCCTGCATCAACATACAGTTGGCTCTGAAAGAAAATGTGGACATTAAAAATGTTTGTTTTTTATATTGAAACGTGGGGGAAACGACCTCCCTTTGTTTGGATAAAGAAAAACAGATATTATAGAACAAGTTTACCAAAATAGACTTATTTTGAACCAAATCAATTGACAATAAGAAAGCAATTTATTTGGTAAACTTAATTTTATGAAACAGGGCCCAGCTCTTACATTGATATAGTATGGAATGCCACAAGGCTCTGTATTGGGTCCTTTGGCCTTTTAAAGATCTGGTTCTGAACTCCACATTACTTTTTCAGTTGAACCTTTCATCTATCATTATGCTGTTATCCAGTGAAAATTTTTTTATTAGATTAGAAAAATATAAAAGTATTTTCACTTGTGGTCCTAGAGTTAAATATGTGGTTTAAAAAAGGACTGACTGATTTCGGTTTTGTTTCACAGTCAAGAAGAGAAAAGAATGAGAAATGAACTGCGAGAGGCTGTCAGTAGAGATGAGAGAGTGCTGACCCTACAGAAAACCCTGGAGCAGAAACAACTGGAAAGACAAAAGAGAAAAACAGAAAAAAACAGTGCGAAGAAGAATGAGCAGGTGCTTCCACTCACAGTGAAGACCACCCTCAACAAAAAGGTGAGAATGGACTAGAACGTGTCACAAATTTATCTTATTAACATTTCATATATATTAATAGATATCATGTTTTATTTTGCCAATAAATGATACAAGCAGCAGGTTCTTGAGGAACAGCATTGGCAGGAGTTGGAGCGCAATTTGGAACAACAGATTTACGGGACCTTGCAGCAGTCATCTAAAAAAAAAACAGCACTGGCCAGAACCACAGGCGAGTTCACTGAAAAATAAAGAGAAGATGAAACCGAAATTGTAAAAGGTCTAGGAATTATGTAAAAAAAATAAAAAGTAACACTGTATAAAAGCAGGTTATCTATATTTTAAATCCCCTAACAACCCTGGTTGATTTTGACCAAATTATTTGGAAAGAAAAGAGAAAACTGAGTTTATGCTGTGGGAATTCAACTGAATAATTTCATTTCCATGTTTTTTTAATACTAAAATATTTCTAATCAAAATACTACAGTAACAAAAGGCAATCTCTGTATTGAATAAGGACATCAGAATAAACCAGTTTAGGGCAACATTTTAATGTTGTTCCATTTCATTTTAGCAAAGTTACTACAAATATATTTTCCTAGATTACTGCCCAAAGAAAAACATTTTTGATAAAGAGTCAATTACTCTAAAACAACTGAAACAGAATAGTTCCAAACAACAGAACCATGTTTTGCAGAAGAAGTACCAAAACATCATGAATTATCTTGAAAATAAGCTACAAGAACATTTAGTGGAATGCATTGTGCGCGCTACTTAAACATTTAGAAGTGTACATAAACGTAAACAAATCATACAATTTACCCAACAAGACATAGACACTTTACCCTATGTACAGTGTTTCATAGTGCTCAGACCTTGTATAAAAAATTAACCATTTCATCTAGTACAACAGTATGAAGATTAAACCCTTCTTGAAGAATAAAAAATAAAAAAAAAGTTAAAACGTTATTAACCTGTATAAAATCTCACATAAAAACAACAACTAATTATCCAGTTCCTGATGCGTCTTCCTGATATTTCAGGAAAAACCGGTAAACATGAACCCTGTTTTCATACTACACACATACTTGGACATAATCGGCCATAAAGTTAAAAATAAAACTGCACACTAAAATGATGCAGCAGCTGCTGGCCAAAAGTGCTTGTTTGTAGTGGTTACATCGTGAGGAGTTATTACAGACAACTAGCTTTATAAGAATGACATCCACATGACTTTAACAGTAAATCAGGATTCTAAAGTTGAAATGAGCTGGGCCACCATTAAGTCTTGAAAAATTAAAACCATTATTTTCGTTAAAACACAATTCAAATAGTAAGCCATTCATACATTCACTCCCAGAATTCTCGTGGCCCCTTGATATGATCAATGAAAAGGACATCTCTTTATGAATCCAAGGCCATTTCATCTTTCCATAGCAGATCATTAATCAAAGAGATGTGCCACATTAATTCACCAGGCTTTCAGGTTCATCTTCTCTCTGAATGACATCCTCATTCTGTTCCTGGGGGCTGGCACAGGTGGCTGAGGAGTGTATTCTTTCCCAGGATGTTCAGGTATATCTGTCTCGTCATCTCTTTTCTGAGGAACGCCAGGGTGCTGACCGGGCTCGATCTGTCCAAGGGGTGCGTTTTTGCGAGTAGATGTGTGGCTCTTCTGCAACTGCTGAATGATAGCAGAGAATTTAGTATCGAGCGAGGGTCGCCCCATCCGAGGCCTCGCCCCTTTACAGTTCTCCTTCTCCTGATTGGAAAATACGCTGGTAGGTTGAGCGAACGGTAATTTATCAGGAGGGGGTGGAGGTGCTCTCCTCTTTTTGCTGGCCGTGACAGGACTCGTAATAGACTGATTGCTTTCTTTACCTGGTGACAGAACCGTTTTTTGTACCACTATTGGCCGGGATCCTTCAAACAGTGCTGCCCAATGAGGAGGCTCCGTGGCCTCTTCCTGACCAATGAGAAAGCGGCCATCGGTTTCCTCAATCTTATTGTGAATTATGTCAGTCAGGCTCTCAAATTTCCCAGGGGACCCGATGCCTGAAAAGAACACATTTTTAAACAAGCAATTAACAGAAAAACAGGAAGCTGGACTACACGTCCTTCAAATTCAGTGAAATCATTGATAAATATATCACTCACTCAGATCATTATAAACGGAGTCAGCTTGCTTGGTGAGAAAGAGCAGGGGTTTGCGTGGTGACAAAACCTCTATTTCCATAAGCTTGTTACATGTGTGTTGCCACTGACCTAAAGAATTAAGCTCATATTAAATCATTTAGACATACAGGTAAGTAGCACTATATTTCTGATAGGTGTCAGGTGAACTTACTCTGGTCATAAATGTGCTGCCAGAGGGCGTCCAGCCACTCCTGCAAAACATCAGGGGTTTCAGTAATGAACACATGGCTGGCAGAGTCTCCACTTCCCGGGTTTATCAGGTTGAGTCTAGTGCCAGTCTTCTGGTGATCTTTTCTTACCACACGAATACGGGTGTCCTGCATGAACACACACACACACACATGTTGGATTACCTTTTGAATTACGGGGACACTGGAAATGTCCTCATAAATCACCTTCATATTGTCATACCCATGTCATTACACACTCATAAACCACACACACTCTGTACTACATATTTTCTAATATGGGTTAGGGTTGGATTAATTACATATTTTGCATTTATTTTAATTTTAGTCAGTTTCATGTGCTTTTACCATTAATTTGATACATATTTCTAAGCTTTAATTTATCTTTATTTTAGTTATTTTAGCACTTCACATTATTATATTTCAGTGGGGAGCCAAGGCAATATTTCCAATTATTGTTAAAGTTTTTTAAAATCTAATATATGGTTTATTTGAAAAATAATTAAATGAGAATGAGAATATAAAAGCCATTTTTGAAATGTTTCTTACCTTATTTATGGGAATAATGAGGCTGGGCTCCACTTTAGCTTGGATTTCTTCAGGTGAGTAATAGCATGAAACCTGTCCGGCCTTTAGCACACAGTATAGCTTACAGCGCTGCTGCAAACCCTCTATATTTTGCTGAGTGG
The DNA here is from genome assembly GCA_032361165.1 of Enteromius paludinosus. Classification (NCBI taxonomy): domain Eukaryota; kingdom Metazoa; phylum Chordata; class Actinopteri; order Cypriniformes; family Cyprinidae; genus Enteromius; species Enteromius paludinosus. Next base: position 16,773,313 of record JAUMHQ010000078.1, on the reverse strand, counting down.
AAAAGCAAAACACTGATCTTAATTTCATTTCATTTCGAAATGTGAGTATGAATTGTTGTGGCGTATATTCTTTCTAAATACACACAAGTTCCAGTCTTACCTGTTGGCTCAGGTATCCGCTCATCATGTCTTGTGTCATGCAGTCAGGTTGTGCCACCAGCTTACAGCACAAGTTACCATACAATGGCAACCATGAAGAAGCCTCCACTGACAGACAAATGGCAAAAAGTCTATCAGAAGCACTATTTAAGTGAATTATTAAAATGTGGCTTGTTTGCGCTTACCATTTTGCAGGATTATAAGAGAATGAGACTGGAAAGATCCCTCTGCCTGCTCCAAACCGAGTGTGGTGTACGCCAACAATGAGTATCGAGCACCTCTGTCACAAAAAACAGAAACCGATATTACTGACATTTCTCTACCCACTCAATAAGAATTCATTTAACTGTAAAAAGATAATAAATATAATATCCATCCTTGCATACAGTGGTATTGGGTTGGACTGGAGGAAAGTGTCTGGATCTCCTCCATCCAGAAGAGGGCAGAGTTTCCTGCCTGAGGATCTGCCGAAAGAGGAGCGCAGCTTCCTGGCCAGTTTTTTTGGTGTGCTGACAAAGGTCGTCTCCTCCTCCAGTCCACAGCTATACAGCTCAAACGTCAGTTCAAAGTCCGGCTTGGCTTCAGAGCTGTTGAAAATATTGAAACCGAGTTCAGTCACAATATCATTTTCACATACATGCAGAAAGGAAAACGGAAAGCTGAGAACTTACAAAATTTTGACACCTTCAAAGCAAATATCAGTCACTGAGGGATCTGCAATCACCATTTCTGTGTCAAAAATCTCAGAGCCAATCTTTATCAAACAGAAAACAGCCACCCGTTGCACATCTGTTGGGTTCAGATACACACGACATCAGAAAAACTGATATATGAATATATTTACACATATAGAATAAATTTTGAAATACCTGGTTTCCATTTTAATATACAAACGCTTTATTTTTTGCAGTTTTCATTGTCAAATATTGCTTCAGAAATCATTTTAATATGCCGATTCAGTGCTCAAGAGGCACGCGTCTTATCAATTTTGAAAACAGACTGATCAATTTTTTTTCAAGGTTATAAAATTGGTCACTTACTCCCTTTGCTGTTAAAATGTTCTGTATCTTTCCAAAACAAGGGAATGCGTAGGCCTGGATAAACCAAAAGCAAAAACATAACCCAAAGTCATACTGACACATGATATAAACATACATATGCAAAACACAAAAACAGGTTGTTAACTTACCAGATATGGCAACCTTTCCTTCACAAGGGATTTGGTCCAGAGAGTCCGAGGACCTAAAATAAGTGAAACCATTTATTTTGTATATGCATGTCTGATAATAATTTAGATGACAGTAAAGCAACTTTTGACTAAATGCCCTCAGCAAAAAGAGCTGGCAATACACCTGCTGCTCTAACCTTCTAATGTCCTGCTGCTCCTTCCTCCTCTGGGCTTCACTCATGTAGGCTTTAATTCGGGCATTACAGGTTAACAGACTCCTGGAAGCATCCAACACCTGCTCTTTTTTAGTACTGGCAACCAGAAGCCGGTAAGCCCCAGCTCTCATCCGTGTCTCAAACTCCAACTTCTCCTGAATATCACAGTCCTATTGAAAGGATTCAATCCATCAGTCAGTAGGAATACAGTAGCTTTACAGACAAGTGCTCTCAAAAACACAGTTCTGGGTATAGAGACCAGAGAGTACAACTCTACCAAACAATCTATTCTACAATAATTCCTAAAGCAGGAGCATAGTGACTCATGAAGAGATGAGATATGGGTATTGGGCACCACTGGTCTGGACACTGAAGAAATCAAAAACAATGCAATGAAGTAACATCAAAACCAACGGACGAGAAGAGGAGCTCACCCTCCTCTAAGCTCTTATTATATAAAAGGAAATGGCTTAGTCTCTGATAACCGTCAATGACGAATGGATTGATGAAAGTGAGAGGAAGTAATGGAAATCTGACTCATTTCTGCGAATCGGTTCTTTTGAACAGAATGTTTAAAACTTTGATTCAGTGATTCTTTTGTCCATTATCATTTATGTAGAATATAGACCCTAGTGTATTGCATTTATATTCACTAGTGTTAGATTATAATTGTTAATAAAAATTAGAATATAACAGATTTGGCTCCAGACGAATCAGACTTTCGTTCAAATGAGTCAGATGACTCGTGAACGGATCGGTGAATCGGTTCAGCAAATTTATTGAGGAAAACTTCCGGGCCTGCGCCCCGATGTGCATAGCATACTATCCATCCTAAATTCTATGTGACGTTAGTCATTTTCAGAAGTAACTTAATTATGTCAGAAATGGCAAATATGCAATTTGGGACCCATTCACATGAAACGATTCTTTCACGAGTGGGTGGTGAAGAATAGCCGGACAAAAAAAAGACACCTAAACACTAACACTTTCTAAAAAGCAATCCTAATTTTAGAGCTGTGTGATAATGTTTCAGTTTTAAAAACGCCGTGATCAATTTTATTTGTACCGGATCAAGAATTATTTGCCCCATTGCGGGGATTTCAAAACAAAACACTGAATATCAGTGAAACATGATCACACGCTCCCATAAACAGACAGACCTTCAGTTTCTTAGAAATCTGTCGTATGTACAACAAATTCATGTCTTCGATTATCTGCTGCGTGTCATTCACACTTGTGCATCGCTTCGTATGTCTTTCTTTGGCCTGAGAAAGTGATAAGTAACGTTAACGAGCGGTTAAAGATATTCTTGAATAATAACAACCACATTCCAGACACTGCGCGCACTCCAGGAACACAAACTCACCTCGTTCGGTAAAAACATGCTTTCTCTTATTTTCTTTCTCTTGATCTCCATAGCGAGAGAGGAACACGAAGACACGGTGGACCGAGAGGCAATGTTTCGTTTAAAATGTTGAATATCCCGCGGCGGATCCATACTGGCCTCTTCCTCGAGACAAGCCCCTCTCCGCACAACAAACCAACGGATTACACAACCACCAATCCACCAATCAGCTTCTTTCAAAGCTCTCCGTTGCCTACACAACAGTTGGGCGATACCATTTTTAAATTCGGAAGGGTTGGACTAGCCATCCAGCTAAGTGGGTTTGAACTAATAAGTGAGATTTATTAATACGTTTTTTAAGCATTTATAATAATCACTTTGTAAAAGACATTTTTAGCATGTTATTGCAAATACTCATGAAGTGGGTTTGGGTGATGAATTTGATTTTGCGCTCATCTCCCCCGTCTGTCTTTTAATAGTCTGAACCGATGGTCTGCCGCACTGCATTCTAATGGATCCTCAATGTACTGACCGAATCTTTTCAGTGAGAGCGAGGCTTCTGGGTCTTTTTTAATCGATTGTAATTTAGCAAATAATGCGATGACATTTTTCCAGCGTTTTGCACAAGAAAACTGCATTCAGCAGCTCATGAAAAGAAATCAATGTCACCTCTGTCGCTGCTGTCACGCTCATTCTTGACAACGTCGTTAGTACACAGATGACTTCATACACCTAGATATCGCTTTACTGTATCGCAATCAGAGAGGGGTACCACTGGGTTCGGACCGAAATATCAGGCAACAGATAATCCGAAGGATCAACAGTTTGATTAAAGGTTACAATACACAATCCCACTGGAGCTCGTTCATTAAGGTATGGTTGCATGCTTAGTGTTATAGAAAATGTCAGCTGACTACCTGTCTGATTTCAAACCCTGGCCAGTAGATCGCCTGCTTGCATAAGATTTGCATGCATATCTACATGGCAGTTTTAAAAGGTATCGAAAAATTAAGACGTGAGATGACACGATCGTCGGTTGATTTAAGCATACATGTAAACCATTATAACAAATAAATTTGATCTCACCGAGGTGCATGCATTTTATTTGCCAAAGCTTTACATTAACCTAAGCCGTGAATATGCTGAAGGTAATAACTTAGAAGCAATATACTCAAATAGTCGTAATTTCGTGGTTATCAGTGGATGAAAATGATATTATATTATGCTGAATATATATATATGGTCTTGAGTATTCAGACCCTCTTGCTGTGACACTCGTATATTTAACTCAGTTGCTGTCCATTTCTTCTGACCATCCTTGAGATGGACGGTTCTACACCTTCATTTGAGTCCAGCTGTGTTTGATTACACTGATTGGACTTGATTAGGAAAGCCACACACCTGTCTATATAAGACCTTACAGCTCCCAATGCATGTCAGAGAAAATGAGAATCATGAGGTCAAAGAATTGTGTCAAGGCACAGATCTGGCCAAGGTTACAAAAAAAACAATCTGCTGCACTTAAGGTTCCCTAAGAGCACAGTGGCCTCCATAATCCTTAAATGGAAGACGTTTGGGATGACCAGAACCCTTCCTAGCGGGGGAGAAGAGCCTTGGTGAGAGAGGTAAAGAAGAACCCGAAGATCACTGTGGCTGAGCTCCAGGGATGCAGTCGGGAGATGGGAGAAAGTTGTATAAAGTCAACCATCGCTGCAGCCCTCCACCAGTCAGGGCTTTATGGGTGAGTGTGACGGAAGCTTCTCAGTGCAAGACACATGAAAACCTGCATGGAGTTTCCTAAAAAACACCTGAAAGACTCCAAGATGGTGAGAAATAAGATTCCCTTGTCTGATGAGACCAAGATAGGACGTTTTGGCCTTAATTCTAAGCGGTATGTGTGGAGAAAACCAGGCACTGCTCACAGTCCCAACAGTGAAGCATGGTGGTGGCAGCATCATGCTGTGGGGGTGTTTTTCAGCTGCAGGGACAGGACGACTGGTTGCAATCGAGGGAAAGATGAATCCGGCCAAGTACAGGGATATCCTGGACCAAAACCTTCTCCAGAGTGCTCAGGACCTCAGACTCAGCCGAAGGTTTACCTTCCAACAAGACAATGACCATAAGTAGTAAAGGGTCTGAATACTTAGGACCATGTGATATTTTAGTTGTTCTTTTTTAAATAAATCTGCAAAAATGTCAACAATTCTGTTGTTTTCCGTCGATATGGGGTGCTGTGTGTACTTTAATGCAGGAAAAATGAACTTAAATGATTTTAGCAAATGGCTGCAATATAACAAAGAGTGAAAAGGGGGGGTCTGTGTGTTTATGTAATATAGCACACAGCCTACTTGTGACTTAAGTCTCAAGTGTTGTTGTCACTTTTCTGCCACCATCAGCATGCTGTCTTTTTATTTTTTTAAGTTAATATACATTCACACATTGTGTGTGTGTTAGGTCTTGTGAAAAGCTTACTAGATTAAATGAGTCAGTTAGACAGTTAGACAGTGAGGTTTGAACATTTCCACCAGTGATGCCAATGAAAAAATTTTTTTGATACATGTTGACGTTTTGTGGCAACATGTCCCAAGAGGCTTGTTGACCAAAATGTGAAAGGAGAAAAACACATAAACGTCTTTTAATTAATATTTATTAAATCATTTATTTATGAATTAAAAGCTACCGTTAAATTTTATTTTCTTTTTTTACCAGCAGGGTTTAAAGTCTTTTTGCTAACCCCGGGCCGGTTGCTTAAAAGGTTAAGTCTTAAAATTTATTCAGCTAAATTTTACATTTTTTAAAATTCAGTTACATAAAAATGTAAATTAATCTAAGTTAAATAAAAAAAATAAAACCGATTATTCTTGGCTGACTGCTAGTTGGTCAGACTATCTCTTAAGACATTTAAGGATAACTTCATGCAACTGGCTCCAGACATATAGAGACAGCCTAATTCTTGACCAGTGACATACTGACATTAATGGAAAATAAAACGTTTTAACATTGCATATTATTATTAGTATTTTATACCCTTTTTTTTATCTTACTCAAAAATCACAAAGAATATTGGCATTAAATACAAACAATGTGCACTGAAAAAAAACTTTACATGTTTCTCAAATCATTTCAAATATTTGCATTTTATGCAAACTATACCTTGACAGGACCATTTTTAAAACATTACTCAAAAAGCTCAATAAATATTTACATAATATTAAAATAATGTGCAGTGAAAAATAATTGTTTTAATTGTATTCAAAATTATTACAAATATTTTCATTGCATGCCAATAATATGAATTGACAGGATAAGTAAAAAATATTACTGAAAAACCATTACAATTATTTGTATTCTACGCATATGATGTGCATTGACAAAATATCTTTCACATTTTCCTCCAAATCATTAAAAATATTTGCATCACAATAAAGCGGATTAACAAGAATGTTTTTTACATATCACTCGAAAATCACTACAAATATTATGCTCGGAATCAGTCAAGCGGACACTTTTTCAGTGCTGAAATGCATCAAATCACTAAAATAACCAAAAATGGATAAATTATTCAGCTTGCATTATATATTTGTTTGCTAATGTAAATTCCTGTTTATGGTTGCAGAGATGTTTTCTACGAAGCTTGATTGAGGACCAAATATAAAAGTACCATTATTACATTTTTATTACTGCATTATATGTTATTTTAAATCAATTAAAATAGTACAAAAAATAACAAAAATTGTCAAATTTAAGTCGAATCCCTTTATATTCTCTATATTTCAAAGCAAAATATAAAAAGTTAATAAAAAAAGAAGATATGCTTTAATGACACATTCTTCCCTTGATTTCCCCCTTCTTTTGTTATGCTGGCCCAAAGCAAAGGTCATCAACTTTGGCCTGCGTGCCCTGGTTTGGGCATCTCTGCGATACAGTATTTTTATACCCAAGAACTGGGATGCTAACCATGTAATATTTTTGTTGTTAGGCCACCTGTGTCATGCAGCAGAAAGTGTGCACACGCAACACAGCGCTGTTTGTGAAGAGCGGGCAGACGTGTGGAGCCGGAGCCCCTCCTCAGCTTCCTTTCCGCTGCCCTCGATGTGGAGAGCATGAACGTTTCCACAGCCTTTCTTCTCTCAGAGCTCACCTAGAATACAACCACCCGTTCCACACTAAACATGACACCAGCCTCCTATCCACCAGGGATCTCTCTAACACAGAGCGCACGGAAAGCTGCAAACCTTCCAATTCTGACATGCATAAAGTACGTGAGGCTGGCACGAATACTAACTCCACTGCCACAGGAGAGCACAAGCACTTATTTTGCGCTGGCCAAACCCCATCGCAGCACGCCCTAGAGAGAAGCCTCAGCGTTGGGGACGCGCCGGCTGGAGCAGGGCCGCTCTCGGTTCCTGTGGTGTCAGTGGAGAAGAGGCTGGAGGGGATGATGAGGACAGCCAATAGCAGCATGGAGCGACGTCTGCTGCGGCTGAGCTCAGAGCTGGCACAGACGGACACGGCTATCCTGTGTGAGCGCGCTCACTCGCATCACCTGGCCCAGGAGAAACAGGAAGTGCTGGCGCGAGAGCGGGCCCTAAGCAGACAGGTAGACGCCGCTGTTATGGTGATTGCCACACTCAGGCAGCAGCTTAGCATCTCGGAGCACGAGCTGGAGAGGAGAGAACAGTAAGTGACAGATTTCTGTTTCTGAGCGTGATGCTAACGTTCTAATCAGATTCAATGATCTATTCTAAGCTTTATTGCCTGGTATGTTTATGAGGAATTTGTTTTAGTGACAGCAGCTGCACGGTTCAACAGAATGACAGCGACAAGACAAGATGTAGCTATATAAGTTTGTTATACTTCATAGTACATTGAATAGAACATCTCACTTTTTGGCCATATAAATATGAGAAAATGTATCCATTAGCATACTGTATGTTGAATATTCTGTGTGTATATACAGTATGTGTGTGTGATATCTTATTCTTCAGTGTTCTTATTATATGAGCCATAAAAACCTGATGTAGAAGAAAATATGTTGAGTAGATTTAGTCCTAGGTTTATTAAACTATTCCATTAAAAAACAGATTGTTATTTCATATTTCATTACTGACAGGGATAAAAGTACACACGCGTTTAATTTTTAACTTTATTTTCTTGATGGAACACAAAAGGAAACGTTTAAAGGTGCCATAGAATGCATTGAGAGAGTATTTTAAATTGTTCTCTGATATGTACATAGAAGGTATGTAGCTTA
>JAUMHQ010000078.1:16733931-16752603 GCA_032361165.1 Enteromius paludinosus | reverse complement strand
TATATTATAGCCCAAGTTCAAAATAACAGCATTTATTTGAAAATACTCTGTAACATTACTAATATTAATAGTGTCAATTTAATGCACCCTTGCTGAATACAACTGTTAATTTATTCCAAAAAGTTTATATTTTACTTGCAACCTGCCCTTACAGTTTATCAAAGTGCGACCTCTAGCGTTATAACTCCGTGATGCCATTTAATATCCCTTCCACGGATTCTCAAGAGAGTACACCTTGCGTTTATTATAATTTTATTCAGACACACAACAGAAACAATCTCAATAAAAAGACTGTAAACACTATATTTTATAACAACAGCAATTTGCACCCCATGAAATATTCTCTGCGTATGTACTACAACAAACCACATTCAACACTTAAATCATGAGCTGCCTTCGTATGTTTGTGCGCGCGCACGCACACTAAGTTCCAGGTTTAAATGGGACAAGTACCATCCCTGCAGTCAGAGCTCGTTAAATTGTTAGTTCACATCGCTGTGCCTCCGGCGCTCGAGCTGTGAGGAGGCGCGGACCCCTTTTTATCTCTCTGTCTCTGGTGGATTTTTGTGTGCCTCCTTCGCTCGTCGCTCCTGGCGAACTTTCTCCCGCAGAAGTCGCAGGAGAAGGGCTTCTCTCCGGTGTGCGTGCGTATGTGCGTCGTGAGGTGGTCGCTGCGGCTGAAGCTGCGCATGCAGATACGGCACTGGAACGGCTTGTGGCCGGTGTGGATGCGCACGTGGCGCGTCAGCTCGTCCGAGCGCGAAAACCTTCGGTCGCATCCCTCCGCCGGACAAGGGTACGGCCGCTCGTGGACCGGCGTCTTGCACGGTCGATTCGGGTATTTCCGTGGCCGCAGAATCGGCCTGAGTGGGACGCTTTGCGGATTGGTGCAATCCACAGGCGGCCTCGGTCCGTCAACCGGACACGCCAGGGTAAAATTTCTAATGGTGTTCAAGGGAGTCAGAGGTGGAGGGACTCTGATAGACTCCAAAGCGCACGAAAATGGCTTAATGTCCTGAAACACAGCCATGTTGTCCCTTTGGGTGTTGCTGGTCTGATAAAACCCTCCATAGTCGGGAATTATGGAGAAAAGAGTCCCGTCTATAGATGGCTTTGGGGTCGAGTAGGATGGAGTTGCGTAAGTTATTGGACACGTGGTGGTCGACAGGTAAGCCGAGGGGTCCTGGTAACCGTCGGCACTGCAGGTGTAAGGGGGCGGGCCTGTGTACATATGCTCCATGTTGGCAAGGGTTTGGGCAATTTTGGAGCAGTCAGGGTCTGAATGGGAGCCCGTGGAGAATGATCCCGGGGAAGGTGGCCTGTCTTGCACTCCTGCGCTGACAAAGTTGATTATTCCCTCCTGATTCCAGCTTCCTTGCGCGTCGATGGAAATTTTCCCCGTGTAGGCGACAGGCGCGCTGTGTGGAGAAAACTTGCTCGGGTCTGTCAGTTCAAGGCCCCGTTTTTCCACGCCGAAGCTGTCGGTGCTCAAGCCACCTGTAGGAGTAAAAACAAGACGTTTCTTTTGAGCCATTCCCTCTTGTTGCGTGTGTTTCCATCAAATAACGTATTCGGCACGTGGTATCTAGGAATATCCAGTAAGATATTTGTTTTAAGATTACAGCCAAATGGAAACCAGTGTGATTCCAGCTTGCCTTAAAGTTTTGGCTATAAAATATATTGAATTTTTCATTATTAGTACAGCTGTTGGAGTACAAAAACAGTTCATGAACACACACGTTAAGTCTGTGACAACGTGCCTTGATATAAGCTTTTTACCGCACAATAAAACATAAACACATGCAATTAATTTAAACAACAAGTAGAAAGTGAAAGAATTTAATAAATTGTGCCAATGCAATGAGATGACGACAGACTTGCACACCATTAAGATGTTGATTTGTTTATCCAACAGCTATTCCATATGAATGTCAGAAAATATTCCAAGTCACTGAAGTTTTAAATTTGATGCTTGCAACCAACTTCTACACGAGCAAATCAATGAAGCAAACAAGCACAGGTTTGTTTTACTCAAATACAGCCCTCGTGCGTATTAGCACTTTTATTATTGCACGCATCCTAATATCATCTTACCTCCCGACGTCTCACTGAACTGGTCCGAACAAACCCCCACATCCCCGTGAGAGAAGAGCGACGCGGGGGTCTCATCCAGAGAGAATCCGTGTGACGGCAGACAGCGCATCAGATCATTCAGAGACGCGTTAATTTTGTCCCTGCTACTGGCTGTCGCTGTCATTTTGATCCTCGGTCGTGTATTTCAAAGGCGTTGAATTTTATTAAGTTGCTCTCAGAGCTGTTATGGTCTAGTTGATGTGTTGTAAATATGTTCACTTCAGTGTAGTCATCATAAACGCGCGCGCCAGCTCACCCGCTCCCTTCATATGTGCCGCGGCAATAAGTGAAACTTTATGTCGTAGTAGGCATTTAAGAAGAGCCTGTCAATGCCCCATGACGTCACTGACCATACAAGGACAGAATAGCACCAAAAAAAAAAAAAAAACAGGTTGGGCTTTTTTTTTTTTGCTCTTGGCCATGTGACGCCACGAGCGCTCCGTTTAGACAGATTTCTAACTCTGTTGTAACTTTAATTTATTGTGCATGTGTTGATTTATTATATCGAAATAGAGTTGTGGTCTGTGAAACAGATGCTTTTTTAAATTTTTATTGACTCTTGGTGTATGTTATTATCAGGAATTCCGGTTTGGGCACCCCATAAATGGATATTATCCGGTAATCTCGAACACGCCCTTTTTGACTTATATGGGACGCATCCGGGAAACTCGACACGGAAAATATCAAGCCACGCCGAGTTCACGTCCCACAGAGGAACCGTGATAAAACTAAGTTCAGGAAAGTGATATCTAAATATGTTGGAAAGTAATTCTAGTTTCTAGAGAGTTGAGGAAACTGATTTATTAATATAGGCTACAGAACGGTTTTGTTTTCCTTGGTAACAAGATCACTAGATTAAACCCTAAAAAGACTTTAGCTGAGCTATTTTTTCTTTACTGTAAAAAACATAACAGAAAAACTTCAAACAGCTCATTACTGGGACGGCATCCATTCATTTTATGAACATTTCTGTTCACTAAAACACAATCCGATTCAAAATACAGGTAAAAACAACAACAGCTTGAAATCATAGTGTACCTTGGAGGAGTTGCAAACAGTTTTAGTTTGAATGTTTACATTTTAGAGCATTTCGAAGCTTCTCAAAGTAGATAACTAAATATGTCGACTAATTGCAATTGCATTTGGTTTAAAATGCTTATGAATATTATATATTTAGCCTATTTGTAATATACAAATATACATATATTCTCGCTCAACATGACTGAAACACGTAAGGCCGTCCTCGGCTCTTCATCATCTCTCTCGTCACTTTTTGTTTTTCTGCCACCATGTTCTATTTTCATCTGTGGCAGCATGAGCAACCGAGCGTTTGCTGGATGTGCGACTGAGGCCTAATTCATAGCCACCCACACTATGGAACAGCCCCTTCTCCATGGAGCCCTAGCGAAAGTGGATCCTCTCTGAATAGATCTGCATCTGCCCTCCTCTTACTTCTGTACAGACACCCCCAGCCTGCCTGCCTTCTCTCTGTTCCCATTCACACTCGCCCACATACACAGCACTGCATGCTGACTGAGCTTCTGTGCGTGCCAGTATCACACAGTACAGTCAGTGCAAACCCAGCTCTTCAGCTCTCATTTCATTGATCATAGCTGGGTTTAAAAGATTAAACTAAAAATCTATCTATCATGTTTATGTGGTTTATGAGGGCACAAATTTGTATAATGACATGGGTGTGACATACAGGTAGGTATTTTCAGTGTCCCTGTAATTCAAAAGGCTTAAAAACATATTAAATGGGGCTTTTTTTTTATCTAAAAATGCACACAGTTTCCTGTAAGGGGTAGGTGTAGGGTCAGTGTCAGGTAATAGCACATACAGTCTGTACAGTATAAAAACCATTACGCCTTTGGAGAGACCCAAAATGTCTTTTAACTTATTAATTCATTCTTTTATGTTTCAGTCTTTCTTTGTTCACTCATTCATTTACTCATTACATTTGTAAGCTCAGAAACCGTATGTTAATTTGATTTTTAACTTTTGCACCAAAAAACGGTTTATTTATTTATTTATTTAGATTCTTAATTACTTACTAAATCTCAGTAATGTTTTGTGCTTAAAGGTTTATTTATTTATTTCTATAATGTATGTGTGTGTTTCTTTAAATACATTTACATTTATTTATCACTCACTCGTTTTCATTTAGTTGTTCGTCTCAGGTACATTTTGTGCCAAAAGTCTCAATATTATTTATTTACTTACGCGCATACTTATCTTAGAGAATTTGCGTGCGCCAAAAAGCTTATTGTTTTTGCGAAACTGAGTAAAGAACCCTAATTTTGATGAGTTTTTACTCTGGTCTACAAATGTAATAAAAAAATCACACTTTCAGCGAGGACCGTTGTGTCGAATTACGTCTTAATTCATGAGATTTAAGGTCCTCGGTATGAAGCACACTTCTCTTCCTGCCGTCTCTGATGTAGCTCTGATAACGTGTCTGATCGGGAAGTGTCATCGCCACATCAGCTCTGCTACATCCTCCAGCAGTCAGTCTGAACCAGTTTAACAGCAGCCGGCTGTCATTCAGAGAATCCGATGTTTGCTATAGCAGCAAGAACCTGCTCAAAAGCTAGATTTAATCTAGTTCAAAATCTGAACTGGATATCACTGTGTTGAACAGCACAGTGGGATATTATGATTCCTGAGTTCAGGTGACAGCATTTTTCCCACAAAAGCCAAACATCTATTCATTCTCAAAATTGTTGGGGGCAGCGCAAATGTTTGCTTCCTTTGTCTCACGCCTACAGGCACAAAAATTTCTTGCTATTGTGTCAGCGCTGCTATTCACCAGAAAAAGTTAATTGCAGCTGTGGAAGACGCACTACTTATATAACTCATAAGAAAAGCAGTCATAGCCGAAATATGATCAAAAACGATATTAAAAATAACTGATTATATTGATGATAATAATAAAAAATAAATCAATTATTGTCAGTTTAGTCATTATTAAACTGAACATTATATTAAATTGTTAAATAAAGAGAATGAATTCTTCATAGCAGATGGTTGTTTAGTACCCCCTCCCTTTGTGCCCCTCTTATGCCCTCTGTGCCTCGCACGCCCACACAGCGCCATGTTGGGATGGGTTCACAGCCCATTTTGTTTGCGTTGGCTTTGGTGTTGCGTGGGGGTTTGGTGACCCCTGCACACGACGATTAATCAAACGTCACTCTGCGATTTCTCCAAAACTCATTATTCCTTTTTTATAACCCAACACGCCTCTGTTAAATGCAGTTTTTTGATAAATCACCCCTTTAGGTCTGTACACACTTCCATCTGTACGCTTTTATTTATTGGATCTAGTCAAAGAAATCCATTTCAGGGTTTGATAACCGATCAAACGATCATTTACATCATCAGTTGCTTTATCCACAGAGAAAGAGACTCTTAATTTTCTTAAATTAGAAAATGAGCGTTAAAAAGTTTGGAGTTGGTCAGATGTTCCAGAAAAATATGTGAAATATTATTTCCGTCTAATTTCTTTATGCATTTTAAAATGTATTTCTGTTCTGCAAAAACATCATTACCTTCAGAAATCATTCTAACGTGTGGATTTGATTGTAAAGAATCAATTTATATAATTATTAATGTTAGAAACAGCTGTGCTGCTCAATATTCGTGATGAAACCAAGAAATATCATGACCCAGGACCACAAAACCGCTAAAATGTCTGAATAAAAAAGATTTCCATTGATGTATCGTTTGTTAGGATTGGAAAATATTTGCCTGAGATAAAAAAAAATAACTTAATGAATCCAAATACTGAGGAAATCACAGTTAAAGTTGTCTAAAGGAAGTTCTTAGCAATGCATAATTATGTTTTATTATATTAACGGTAGGGAATATGTCAAATATCTTCATGGAACATGATCTTTACAGAATATTCTAATGATTTTCGGCATTTTGACGCACACAATGTATTTTGTCTATTCCCCAGCAACTTAAAACTGTTTTTGTGCCACAGGATCATATACAGTATACTTTAGGATTCCTCTGGTAATAGAACGTTTGAAAGAACAACATCAGAAATAGAAATCCTTTGTGTTATAAATGTCTTTAACCATCATCTTTAGATGGTTCTAGCTGAATAGAATTCCTCATTCTTAAAAAAAAAAAAAAGACTGACCCTAAACTTATCTTAAAAACAAAAAAAATCCAAATTCAAATAGTTTTTTGTCCTCAACCTTAATTCTCAAGAAGAAAACGACACAACTCACACTCCTTCAACATTGCACAGTTCAGAGTTTAACACTCACCATTCCTGATGGCTGCATTCTGCTGAATGTGTGTTTGGTTTTCATGACCAGCACTGAGCTTTTCTCTCGTCCGGGTTCTTCGCGGCTTTCTTCGCTGAAACACAGCCGACACTGATAACATGTAGTCCTCTACATCTCTCAGAGGAGGTTCATATGTGCTTTTCCATTCATTGAGAAACCAACCAAAAACCGGACAAGGCACTTGTTCCCACCTCCAAACACCCTCACAATCGGGGCCGGTATGGTAATGAGAGAGATTTGGGGAGGCCAGCAGATTGGGCCAGAGAGCGTCTCTTAGAGTCAGGATGGGGGGGCGGCGTCCCGAACAGCTGACCCTATAGTCATAGGGTCCAGAGCAACAGCAAACCAGAGTTTGGTTCTTAGAATGTTCTGAGAACATCGTGTGGAGGTTTGTATTTTTCAGCCAGTAAAGTTACCTCTTTGGAAATAGAACGTTGTTTTAAGGTTAGGAGAACATTCTGTGTTTGCTGGAAACAACCCGGATTACTACACCATACTTACTTTTGATAACTTTTTCATACACCTGACTGAAGAGTTTCAAAACTCAAAAGTTAGCGTAATCGATTTACTTGATTTGCTCTCTTGCATTTTTTATTATCATGCGTTTTTATGCTAAGTGTAATTTGCTTGGGTAGAACGCTGTCCCACAAATGGTTTGACTGCAGGCTGGTCATTAAGATTTTGGCTAATGTTTCCGAATCGCCGTCCAGCAGAACCACAAAAAACCCGCTTGCATGCCTAGAGCTGGAGATGATACAGCCACTAAATTACTGTCTAATCCACTGCCAGAGAACAAGGGACAGTCTGTAATTAACAATTAGCAAATGAAGTAATATATATTATTTGTCTCATGTGAAACTGAGCTAATGTCACGATACTGTACCAAAATCATTTATACTGGGTGTGCAATAGATTGTAATTCACTTAGTGTCAGTCTGTATAAAATATGGCAGAGTAAATGTATGTAGATATGCTCATATATTTTATACTTTAGTGTAAATGCATGTATTTAAATGTTTAATATATATATATATATTTGTTATAAAACCCAAAGGGTGATTTAATTAAATAAGACTGAATTTAAGTTAAAAACTAAAATGAACAAGATTTATATAAAAGTTCATACTAAAATAAGTAATAATATGTGTATGGTTTTTTCCATGGTTTTATATTATAGTTTTTATTCATATTAAATTGTATTTATTTATTGACTTATTTTAATTTTAGTTTTAGTTTAGTGCTGTTATTTTTTTATTAGGGTTTATATATATATATATATATATATCTTTAAAGTATTTCTCTTTGGCTTAAATTTCTGTGTTATATTTAAATGTAATTATTATGTAAATTTGATCAATTCTATATAAACATATAATTTAGGTAATAATACATTTTTCTAAATTTGTTTTATTTGTATTAATTCTAGTACTATAGCTTAGACATATTTATTTCAGTTAGTTAGCTTTATATACATGTGCAAAATTTATTTCTTCAATAAGTTAGTACACAATTTTATATATACTATGTGTTTGTCTGTCTGTGTAAACATGTATATATATATATACATATAGTGTCTTCCTTGGTAAATCTGAGCAAAGGTGGCTGTTGAAATAATTCTGCATTGTTTATCCTTTTGATCTTTCATTTAAAAAATTCACAAAATTCTAACCTTCCACTGAAGTAAGACAATTAAAAATGGGGAGAAAAACTCATGATGAAATAAATGTTTTTCTCCAATACATGTTGACCACAGCTATTGGCACCCATTATTGCTACCTCCTTTTCCCACAATAACAGCTCTGAGTTTTCTCCTGAAATGCCTGAAGAGTTTGGAGAACACCTGATCTTTCTTAAACTCTCCTGAACAACGTGTGCTGATGTAGGGGCTGTTTGACTATTTCTTCAAAGGTTTTCTGACGCCGAGACTCAACTATTTTCTGTTATTCTCCAGCTGAGGTCCAGGAAGCTTCCTAACATTTTATGTTGTTTGGAAAATGTTAATTATTTCCCTGATGGTGGAAATGGAAATTTCCACTGCTCTAGATCTTTTCTGAAAGCCACTTCACTAATCATAATCATAAATATATTATTTGTTTTTTTTTCTCATTGTGTTGATGATTAAGGGATTTTGGGCTTTGTTTTCCCTCCTATATATATATATATATTTCTGTGAAACAGGAAGCCAGGGCTGGATATTTTCATGTTCATAATCACCCTGGAGTGCTCAGAATTGTGAATATGAATAGGAATATACTTCAGAGATATTTTCCTCATAAAAAAATTCTAGGGGTGGCAATAATTGTGGCCAACAAGTATTGGAGAAAAACATTTATTTCATCACAAGAATTTCTCCCTATTTTTAATTGTTTAATTGTAACCTATCCAATGGTTAGAATTGTGTGAACGTCTTGAACGAAAGATCAAAAGGATAAACAATGCAGATTTATTTTCACAGCCACCTTTGCTCAAATTTACCAAGGGTGCCAATATTAGTGGAGGACACTATATATATATATATATATGTGTGTGTGAGTGTGTGTAGTACACACACATATATATTTATATGTTGCATTCAATTGTGATATCTGATGAACTGATGAATAATTTACCAAATTCTAAGCAGACAAGCATAGAATAAGAACCCAAGCCAAGTATTTCTGGATAGGAAGCTTTTTCACAGGGATCAGTGAACCCCCATCACGCAAAATTCCCCGTGCGTAGGAGGAAAGAGCAGGAAGATGGATGACCAAGCCCCTATAGTTTGATGGTATTGCCCATGTCATCAGCAAGAAACAAAGACAGAAAGCAGCAGCACGAAGAGGACGGGGAGCGTGGATCGTTAGATGGAGAATCAACACGGGCCAGCTCATATACCACTCTCATCTTGTGTGTGAAAGCAGCGACGGTTTAAATTCATGACATGAATGACAGAAGTTGAGTTAATTAGCTGTTCTTAATGTTGTGTCTGATTTCAGATGTTCAGCCTTGTCCTGTTCAGTCAGCAGATATTGCTCAGGGCTCCTCAACTGATTCTTCCAATGCATAAAGACAAAACATCCACCCCCAACGAATGAGCTCATGCTGGAGTACACAGATTCAATCAAATCAACCAATCAGAGC
Organism: Enteromius paludinosus; assembly: GCA_032361165.1. Classification (NCBI taxonomy): domain Eukaryota; kingdom Metazoa; phylum Chordata; class Actinopteri; order Cypriniformes; family Cyprinidae; genus Enteromius; species Enteromius paludinosus. The sequence goes on along the minus strand of JAUMHQ010000078.1, from coordinate 16,743,052 downwards.
ACAGCCTTCAAACGACAAAATCAGTCACACAAATATCATTTTCTTAAACACCTAATCCAAAAGTTACCTTTAAAACACTATGCCACAGTTTGAAATTCAGTCGGATCAGATAAGTTGTTAATTTTAATATTTTGCCAAGAAAAAGCTGCGAACCACCACATTTCCCAGCAGTTAAAGAGATAATTCACTCAAAAAAATAAAAATAAAAATGTATTCATATTCTCACCCTCCACTTGTTCCTATAGTAGTTTTTTCATGTAAGTCATTATCATTAGCAACTATTTTAGTACCAAGATTCTTCAAAGTGTCTTCTTTTGTGTTCAAGGGCTAAAAAAAGAAACTTTTACAGGTTTAGGAAACATTCTTTAAACTACTGAGCTTGACATTTCGTGTTTGGATGTTATTGGTCAATAGCTACACACAGGCTGGTATTTTGATTAATTTAAACGTCATTTAAACGTACATTTGTATAGCACTTTAAAAAAGATTTGTATCACATAATGTGTGTGAGTACAGTATCTGTGATTGTAGATACATTATCTGTAACACACGTGACGGAAAGAATCGTAACGCACTGCTGCTCCACTAAACCTTAGTATCTGAGCACGTGACGCCGTTTACTCACCAGCGTCTGTGAGAAGACGTCCATGTCGTGTCTGTGTTGTCCAGCAGATGGCGTCATACGCTGTGAAGTACGTGTCGCGCGTCACAACAAACCGCTCGTGAAGTTGCGCGAGGCGCTCGGTCGCCGCTGCCGTGTGTCGGGAGGTAAACATTGTGAAATCTGTCTGTCTGCTCGGCGAAATGGAAGTAATGGACAGCCCTCTAAACCGTGTAAGTGTTTTTTTTTTTTTAAACGGTATAATATAAAATGTTCTGGTAAACTGTGGTTAACTTACCTGAGCTGTTAACTTAGCTGTACATAATCTTTCTGTGCGGTTTCTTTACGTCACTTAACGTTAGTCTGTTTCAACTTTAAATATCCGTACATTTATTTTCATTAATGGCTCTTATGTCTAAATAAATAAAGCTAAATGTATACATATAGTTTTGATAAGCAAATATTTAACCGAAATCATAACTGACTTGACTGAGAATTATGAAACGTAGCCGAATTAACGTTACTGGCACGTGCTATTTTGGATTTGACGTTCATGTTATAAGCCACTGTTTTAGGACTCGAGCGTCATTGCAGAAGAGATGTAAATACTGTACCTGTATTTCCCCAGAAAGCCTGACAATTGTTTTTGCACAGGGCCATCGTTTTGGCCGAAAGGCGGAACAGTTGGTGGCAAAGGAACATTTTGAAGAGGCGATTTCATGCCATGGTAAAGCAGCAGGTAAACCAATGAAGCCCTTTTGTTCTCTTAAGAGCAAGCACACTTAAAGAATTGGATGAAGATAATGAAGGTATGAGTGCATCTGTATTTGTTTCCTTCTGCTCAGAGCTGTTGAAAGAGGCCTTGTCAATAACACAGAGCGAACAGGTAAGACAGCGTGTGTCTGACAGACAGGTGTGACTCCCTTCCAGCAGTCCGGCAAGCTTTTGAATGTTTTAAGCGTATTACAAGACATTTCAGTAGTTGAATATGTATTACTAAAATCTCAGACTGTGTGTGTGTGTAAAGACAGGCTCAAAAGGAAGTAAGTAGCTAGTACCACTCAATCACTTGCAGTTGTTCTATTCAAACTGGCTGTTGTTCATAAGTATACATCAGCATTATATCAGTGTAACCTGAAAAGCTTTAATGGAGAAAAGGGGAAAAATGGAGTCTTTTAAAAAATCTGCCGGCAGCTGCTGTCATTGTGTAGTCAAAGTAATGTTCCTCCATATTGTGCAAAAGTGGTTTTAAAAGGTCTTCCATCTACTTCTTAAGCTATTGTGAATGCAAAGGAACACTTGTTCTTTTCTGTAAAGTGCACATTTGTACTCTCATGGACCTTTTCTTTCAGAGTCTATAAACTATTGTCAAGCACAGCCAACATTTGAACCATTATCGCATTTTCCATCAAGGTACGGCTGTCTTTAGAGCTGCAGCGAGACCGACATCTCCACCAGCAGCGACTGATCGAGATGAGCCGCAAACAGATTCAACTGAAAGGTAAGCTCCTGGTCAGTCCTTCCAAGCACACCTCAGCCTTGATAACACACTGCAGCAGTCCAGGAGCCCTCCAAAGTCCTCCGCTCGGCTGGAAGGCTGCCAAAGATGACAAGACTCGCCTGGAAGAGCAGAGCACTGCCATCTCTGACCTGTGGAAGCTTGTGGCGGTTCTGCTGCTGGAGAACAAGCGTTTGCTGGAGGAGCGTGACACACTGAAGGCAGAGAACGCTTGTCTGAAGAGAGACCTGTATGAGGAGCATCAGAGTCCTCTGGCTTCAGCGCTGGGCATGAGGCTCCTCCATGTGCCTCCTGAGCTCCAGCAGGAGATCCAGCTGCTGTTGAAAATGGCAAACGACAGCTAGATTTGCGCAACTGCTCGAAAGATTGGAAAGTAATTTTTTTTTTGTCTGCATTTATTTGATCACGGATATAGTACAACAGTAAAAGGGAAATAATGTTACTAGTTAAAGTGCCACTATTATAGGTTATGAAAGGTCCATATTTTGGGTTTGGGAGTCCCAAACATGTTGACATGCAAAACACTTTTATTTTCTTATAATATGCATTAATTTTTCCAAACTCCTACTATGATTGGTCGATTTTATTTAAAGCAGTGTTTGTGAGCGTTTACTGCTCCAAAAGCCACAGCTAGTGGCAAAGAATTAATATGGAAAATTAATAATAAATAAAATAATAATAATAAAGAATGACTAATTTCAATGATTCAGAGTCAACGCTTTCTTTTGAGAGACAATAACTTTATGCACCTGGCACTTTCAGATTTAAAACTTTGTAGGATGTTTTTTTACTCCACATAAATGGTCATTTTCCAAAAATCCATAATAGGGGCACTTTTGAATAACTGTTTTTTTATGTTAATGTTTTTTTTATAAATTGCATTAATTCCTGTGATGGTAAAGCTCAACATGCTTAACCTTAACTGTTGTCTTGGTTTCCACTAATATTAAGCAACATAATTATATTTCAAGATTAATAATAATAAGAAGAATATTTTTCTACTGCATTAAATCAGCATGTTAGAATGATTTCTGAACACTGACACAGAATGCGGGAGCAGTGATGCTGAAAAGGCTGCTTTGCATCAGAGAAATGTTACATTTTAAAATCCATCAAAATACAAAACATTCTTTTAAATTGTAATATTTCACAATATTACTTTTGTTTTTGTTTTTTTAAATCAAATAAATGCAGCCTTGAAGAAACCTTTTTCCAAAACAACTAACCAAAAAATCTTATTCCAAATTTAAATAGACTGTGTCCCCGATTTATTTACATTTTTAAATACAGGTTTCTAGTCTTTCTAAACATGCATTAATAATAAAAAATTCATAAATCAGGGAAAAACACACTCGATTCACTCTGAAATACATCACCACAGACGTCAAATGTGGTGTTACACATTATTTTGATAGTCCACTTTGGTAAAGTAAATTTGTAACTACATGTCAACTAATTCTCATTAATTTTCAACGACATGTCTACTAACTCTCAGAGTAGACCGCTGGGGTAGGTTTAGGGTTAATATAATACGTTAACGTATACTTGTTTACGTTTCTGATAGTATGTTGTATGTTCTGAAGCCATCAAAAAAGTGTTAGACGTTATTAAGCAGACAATCTACTAATAAGTGTGTAAGTAAAAAATTATTTTGAGTGACCTATCCCTTTAAATAACCTAGAACTAAATCTTTTAATGGATATAACTGGATCACACAAACAGTCATGGCAGACTAATCAAATTAGATTTTTCCATTTTTAATGGAAAATGTAAAACATCTCTTTAACTTCAATGTACATACAGTAGCAAACAACACATACAGCAAATAAAGCACACCATGTTATAGAAAATCATAATTAATATATATTTATATATGTATATTCTGCTATTTACATATTAGATTTCAGCTGAAAATTTCACAAGATCTTTTTTTTTTTTTTTTAACAAACACTGAATTAACTGTAATTCTTTAATATTCGCCCTCTGCACAGTGAATATTTGTCAAACTGCAAATAATTTAATGTTGCGTAAACATAATAAAACCAGTCCGTTTGGCAGCTGCTGATGTGATGGAATGCTGCTAAGATTGTGGTAGAATCGCTGCACTTTAAAACTGCCCGAAACAGCATCACAACATGGTGAACACTTTGCAGTGCAAGAACAACTAATAAAGAACATGTCGTGAAGCGTTAGTGCCTTTGGAAAAACATATATTTGCCAGTGTTGCTCTTTCTAAAGGTTTTCCATGGTCTTCTGCATCTGCAGCGAGTGGAAGTGATGGGCTTTGAAGTTCATTGCACCTGTTTGGAGAGCACAGTGTACTGCTTTTATCTCTGTTTGTCGTACCTCCACCCCTACTACGCTTCCTGTCCGTGCAGGAAGACATGAAGTTCAAACAAAGAGATTTAAATCAAAGACAGTGACATCATAGAGGAAGTCTCAGAATCTTGCAGAGTGGCCCATTTTGTTAGAATCACGTCTTAAGTGATTTCTCGCTGGAGAATTCTGGGATTGTCTTTATGCTCCAAGGGTTTGGACAGAGGAGGAGGAGATGCATTGTCAGGACTCCTCCTGTTTCACATCGTCTGTGTTCCTCAGTGTGGCTACAGCATCTTTCACAGAGTGATAAAAGATGTTCTTCACCTGAAGATGAAAAGATTTTACTTACAGATTTGTCTCATGCCGCCTTATACTTGGGAACATAATAAAACATTATAGTATCAGTTTTGGCTACATCATCTGGCATTGGGTCAAAAGCCTTTTTGAATAGAGTGAAGTGAATATGCTGAGAGACACAATGCCACACAACAAATCAGAAAGTAACGTTATATTAAGCGTGATGTTGGACCAATGAGGTTTGTGGGTAGGTTTATCAGCATGAAATGGAAACTAAGTGATCAACAAAACAGGTCACATTAGGTAGATGGAGGTACCTGGAGTTTGTCTTCATAGTTCATTTGGTCTTTGAGCGCGCGGAGCTCTTGCGTTAGATAATATGAGTTGTGGGCATGTTCAGGGGACACAAAGTCCACATTCACCTGGATGCAACTGTGCAGATTCATCACCTAAAAACACACAGCATGCATAGATATTGAATATTGAGTGACAGCTTTAGAAAACCAGTCATCCTTGCCAAGAGCCCAGGCCGGAGTGCTTTAGGAGGATGTAGCTGGTAATGTGAGTGCGGTAATGTACCTGGTGCAGAGCTCCAGCGGGGATGATAACAGCATCTCCGTGGAACTGGAGGAGTGTGCGGCTCTCTATGCCATATTCATCCTGTAGCTTCTGCCTCATCCCGGGGCTCAGATACCAGCCACCTTCACGCAGGGGGTCGGGATCACCATCCCACTCTGAGTCAGAGTCTGCCTCTCGGTCTGCATCAGCCTGCTGCTCAGCAGCGACCTGCAAACACACACAGAAGCATAAATATCATATTCCCTTTGAGGAGGAATGGGGGGTTATTGAAACAGCAATGCGTGTTTAGTGAACTAATTTCATGAAAAATAAATATAAAGGTAATGGATGGATTTTAAGAGCATTCACAGGGAAAACAACAAAGGGCACAAGACAGAGCCTTGTGGCACACCATACTGAACCAGCGTTATATCAGACAACTCATCTCTTACCAGCAGCTAAATAAGCTTGTAAGTTTTACAAGGAATGCAATACCTTTTGTAGAAACTCCTGGATCTTTTGTAGGTCTTTACTCATGTAGATGTGCCACAGAGCACCTGGAGTCTCATTAGGGTCTTTCAGTCGTTTCTTTACACTCTCATCCAGAACTTCTCCGTCCAAGAGCTTTAGTGCCCCTATCACAAAAAGTTTGACAGCCAAATTAAAACAATGGTGCACATAAATTATTGCTCGCAATATACGCATAAAAGTTCTTATTCAAAGGACACCAATACATGTTTTATTTCAGCAATTTCAAAGACTAATTATGCAGGTATACTGCCGAGTGGCAAATCTAAAGCCTAGTAAATAAACATAACATAGCTTTAATAGATGCATTATGGCAGCAGTGATCTCACACAAAGTCAATTAAGGTATTGATGTACAACTATTGACTATTGAATCATCTTATTTTCAAAATTCATATCCATTACTTTGCATCCTGATCCTCCTCTCTTACAAAGCAAATCATTTTAATGTTAAATTATGTATATGCAAAACTACTAAGGCAGAATAAATATTTTAGAGGAAAACATCAGTGGCACATTATCATGCTTACGGACAAGTACCTGCTTTGGATGAGGCTCCATTTCCTTTGGCCACCCCGACATATACCAGAATGCTCATGGTGTCTGAGATTTCAACATGTAGATTGCTGGTCCCAAAGTCTTGTTCTGGACATGCCGTTACACCTGAACAAACATTGGAACATAAGGTCCATTGCATAACAAAGAGCACAACAGCACTGTCAGTGAGCGCAGGAAAGAAAGAATACCGTGGGCGCAGCAGAGGCGAGGACCAAGATCAGGTCGAATGAAGAAGGAGGGCAGATGTGAGGCCAGGTTCAGATGTGCCTCTGGGTCTGTGTACTCCGGTACCGGCAAAGACTTCATCACATCATGATATCTGAGATAGGTGAAAGCATTAATAGTGAATTCTTGTGTTTTTTCATTTTCAAATCAGGAAAATAATGTAAAATAAGTGTACAGTGTAAAATATAAAGCAATTCTGCATTTTTCCTTAATTAGAAGAATGAAAGTCATTTATCACTTGGAGCTCATGTGTCTTTATTTCTGGAACTTCTTTCACTCTTTTAATGCATGCCTGAGTTCCAAACTGGAGAATAGGTGTATTCAAATACCAGTCAAAGTACATTCAAATTGCGGAAGCATTAGTAGTACAAAGTGGTATTCCATTCAAATTCTAGAGAGGTCTGAAAGACAACATATGCTTCAAATGTGTCCAAGGGCGGCAATACCTGGCAGGCATGAGGGCCAAAAACTCCTCCCCTGATGGCCAGTCTTTCAGTCTATACACCACTGACTCCCCTTTATCAGATTTAAGTCTTTCTGTGGGTCACATACACAAGAATGGAAATAGCAGTTAGTCCACGGAGTGCAAATTCATATTCAGCAAATCTGAATAGAATAATGAGTACTTAATCACTCACTTGACACATCTTCAAAACCATCCCAGAACTCCTTGACCTTGGAATTTGTGACGCTCCCATCTCTGCAATTGTAGAGGTCACTATGAAGGCTGGAGAACTCGCGGCTGAAGTGCTCAGGCTTCCACAGATCAGCGTTCAAAGTCTTGTGCAATCCAGACACCAGCACTGGCTAAAGAGACAATGCACCAACTACAGCTTCAGAAGCAGACAATGTAAAGTGTCTTTTTTACGTCATGTTCTCATACAAGACAACGCTTTGAAATTCAACCACATTTCAGGTTTCATTCTGTCAATCCTAATTTTTTCAGAAAATAAAACAATACTTTTATGAGTTAATTTCCTTTTCACCCAGTATCTGTAGAGATATAGTTAATACTCCACTAGCGGGAGCATTACAAACCTGCTCTTGTGTCCAGTTCTCTTTGAACAGTCTTTGGTTGCCTTGGTGACGGTGATCTTTGAGCCAAAGCAGCCGGTGGTTTCCTAGCCAATCGTGAGGGACAATAACGTGGGGATCAGCCAATGGGCTTTCATCTAGCTTTACACCCTTCAGCCGTTGTCCCACCTCCCCTTCTGCCAGCAAATCCTGATTCAGCCCCACCCTTGCCATCTTTGTAGCGGGAATCTTATTTTCTACTACAGAAGCAATGATGTCATCCAGGATGTTGGGCATGCGAGTGTTTTGGGCTACCTAAAGAACGAAGCATGAACAGAGTCATACACCTAGTGTAGTTATCATCATCTTATATTCTTCTAGTTACCAGTCTACATATATCTAACCTGTTCAGACAAGTTGTAAACTGGTGCAAAGGCACCTCCGGTCGCCCCGAGACGCAATTTTCCAGCTGTGGAGGTCAAAAGGTCACGCAATGTTGATCCTTGTTCTGGGCTTGAGGACTTCCTACTGTGAGCTTCCATACCATCACACCCTGTCTTTTCTATAAATAAGAGGAAACAACAGGTCAAGAGCAGCTTACTCAGAAAATACATAGAATTAGCCAGAACTGTGTCAGAAGCAGGCAAAATGGGAAGTTACCAGTGGCAAAAATAAAGTGACAGAAACACAGCCTCACACAACACATTGTGACCCTGGAGCACAAAACCAGTCTTAAGCCACTGGAGGATATTTGTAGCAATAGCCAAAAACACACTGAATGTCAAAATGAGCGATTTTTGTTTTATGCCAAAAATCATTAGCATATTAAGTAAAAATCATGTTACATGAAGACATTTAGTAAATTTCCTACTGTAAATATATTCAAACTTAATTTTTGATTAGTAATATGCATTGCTAAGAACTTCAGTTGGACAACTTTAAAGGTGATTTTCTCAGTATTTAGATTTTTTGCAGATATTCAAATATCTGTATCTCAGCTAAATGTTGTTCTATCCTATACCTCAATGAAAAGCTTATTTATTCAGCTTTCAGATGCTGTATAAATCTCAATTTTCAAGAAACTGTTTTCTGGTTTTGTAGTCCAGGTATATTCAATCTTCGAATGTAGAAACTACGACAGAGTTTTAGTGCCACAAAAAAAAAATCTAAAACTACGAGATTAAAGTCTTAATATTACGAGATTAAACTCGAAACAACGAGAATAAAGTTGTAATATTACAAGATTAAACTCGAAACTACGAGAATAACGTCGTAATATTACGAGATTAAAGTCGAAACAACGAGAATAACGTCGTAATATTACGAGATCAAAGTCGAAACAACGAGAATAACATCGTAATATTACGAGATTAAAGTCAAAACAACGAGAATAACGTCGTAATATTACGAGATTAAATTAGAAACAACGAGAATAACGTCGTAATATTACGAGATTAAAGTCGAAACTACGAGAATAACGTCGTAATATTACGAGATTAAAGT
>JAUMHQ010000078.1:16721998-16733831 GCA_032361165.1 Enteromius paludinosus | reverse complement strand
ACGAGAATAACGTCGTAATATTACGAGATTAAAGTCGAAACTACGAGAATAACGTCGTAATATTACGAGATTAAAGTCGAAACTACGAGAATAACGTCGTAATATTACGAGATTAAAGTCGAAACAACGAGAATAACGTCGTAATATTACGAAATTAAAGTCGAAACTACGAGAAAAAAGTCAAACTTACGAGATTTAAGTCAAAAAAAAAAAGTGGAAATCTAGTATTTAGTATAGTGCACTTGTAAATGACCCGGATTGAGAGAAGGCCACAAGATATAGGCATAATTTGAATATTGTTGCGTCTGAGCAGCCGCTTGATGTTACTGGGATGAGATCTAAGAACTTGCTTAATATCAAGAATATGATATTTATTAAAGTGCTGAACGTTTGATCTCCTTTGGGAGCATTGTAGCTCGGTTATTTAACCCTTTTTAATAAACTACAAAGACATTTATGTGGAAATATTAGCAGAAATGATATTGTGTAATATTCGGGACAATATGCTTGGAAATAATATTTCTTCTAATATGTCTTCCATTGGATTCGTTATAGAGCGCCACCCAAAAGCAATAAGATTCGTCCCTTTAGTAACTTTATAACAAAGTCTCAGTTTTCAGTTTTATAGCGAAACACAAATTGTGTCTTACAGTAATGTGTTGTTCAAGCTCTTTACTGATCAGATCGCTGTATTATATATATACTATCACTATAAATGATAGAGATACGAGTGCAGAATGGACAAATGATGTGTTTGGTTTGCAGTGTTTGTGTAAGACATTCCTTACCTCTTTTCTCAGTGTGCGCTTTCACTGTGACACATGAGTTCTTCAGATGATCTCGGCTCTCCAAATCACTCTGATCTGTGTCTGAAAGCTGATGTCACACCAAACACTCTTTCATAAAATGTTATTCAATCAATTATTCAGCTTCACATGCATCTAAACATTCCTGTAGCCCAATCAGCAGAGCAGAGGTGTCCAGTCTTCCTCCTGGAAGGCGAATATTTTCAGACTTTTGCTCCAACACACTTGTATTTTCATGTGCATTTAAAGACCTAGATTACCTGGTTCTGGTGTATTTAATTAGTTTGAAAATCTTAACTCTTAGGAACCCTGACCCTTCAGGAGCAGCTTTGGAAACGATGCATTATTCCCTAATTTATGTTGTAATAAAGTGTATACTTTGAATGCAATCTAAGTGGCTTTGGATAAAAGCGTCTGCCAAATACATTAAAGTAAATGCAAAGCGAAACTCTAAATTTGTCAGGACATTAATAAGCCAATACATAATGACTTACTGGTGAGAGTCCGTTGGTAGTGGCTGTGCTGGGGTTGTGAGTTTTGCAGGAACAATGAGACGGAATTCCAAACCTTTCTCTCATGGAGTGCACAGACCTCTGCATGTCCAACAGTACTTTGGGAAAAATTACATTGCACTTCTTTTACTATGAAGTACACAGTCAAAGATGACACAAAACCAGATGTTTAGATACATACAAGTACACAAACCTATACCTATGCTTACCTGTTTCAGGGACAATTTGAGTAGGCATTAAGTTCTTGAAGTCATGTGGCTGGTTCTTCACACATCGGACCCAGGCATACAGTTCCTTATCTGAACGATAAAACATACAAATTGTTGGAAAGAGAAACAGCCCCTCCCCCCGAAAAAAAGCAGCATATGTTTTTTTATGCTATTGTACCCACATGGCTTTTTAGCTTAACTAGCATAACCATTAAAACTGAAACAGGTCTTTTGATCACTGAAGTTGAGATTTTTTTCTTGAGTTTTCCACAATAATTTAGGGAGACAATGTTGGTCAACAAACAATAACAACAAATGTTTTAACAAGCAAGACCAAAACCTAACTAGTGTAAACCAACTTGAACCGGAATGGAAAGTCTAAGCTGGTTTTTCCAGAGAGGTGAAAAGAAAAGGGCAACCTATAGGTAAATTAGGTTAAAATCAATAGGAAAATCAGTGATGCATTTGCAACTGACCTTTGGCTTTCTTCTTCTCTCTGGCTTTATAGCAGTCCATGCAAACCACAAAGCCACATTTATGACAAGCCCAGTGCATGTTGAAGAGAGTGGCCTCGCACGCGTCACACATCTCCCTCACACCTCTCACTGCTCGCTTCCACATGATCTGAGCTGAAGAAAGGAAAAGAGAAAAAAAGACAGCAGGCCAAGGTGAAAAAGACAAAACCAATTAATAAGGAATAAGAGACCTTGTGTTTTCGTCACTCCACACAAACATACTGTCTTTCTTGACCCAGGTGAAAGCAGTGTCCTCTGTCTTTATGAGCTGGCAGAACTTGTCTCCGATGAGTGCGAGGACGGATTTTGATGTCTCAAGGTCCATCTTTCTTTTCTTCTTGTCCTCCTCGTCCTCTGCGCTGCCCGTCCACACCGTAACCGCCTCCTCATCTGTCTGCTCAGACACCGAAAACCCATTCACGCGGATAACGCCGTTCTTACTGTACGACAGACTGGAGAGAGAGGGGGAAGAATTAGTGTATGCATAAACTGTGCTGTCCGACTGATTATCTCTTATTTTCATTAAACGTGCAAATCATGGATAATTATCATGTTTTAAACAAACTTGAGATTAAAGCTTTACTCCACAGTACTTCATGAGACTTAAGTAAATATTTCACTAATAGTTGACCCAAATGAAGTGCATCACAGGGAGCTCACACATGTGACCCTGGACCACAAACCCAGTAATATGTGTCAATTTGTCAAATAAGCTTGCATTGACGTACGGTTAGTTAGGATTGGACAATATTTGGCTGAGATATAACCATTTAAAATATCTGGAAAAAAATCGAAGTTGTGCAAATAAAGTTCTTAGCAATGCATATTACAAATCATGAATTAAGTTTGAATATATTTACAGCAAGACATTTACAAAATATCGTCATGGCACATGATCTATACTTAATTTCCTAATGATTTTTGGCAAAAAAAATACATCTTTTGATCCATACTGTACAATGTATTTTTGGCTATTGCTACAAATATACCCAGGCAACTTAAGATAGGTTTTGTGCTCCAGGATCACATTTGTTCAAGTACAGTGCCAATAATACTGAAGACTGACCGTCTGAAGTAGTAAAATCGGCAGAAGACGGGAGAGATGGCAGGCTCCTGAGATTTACGTGAGCGATCCAAGCGACACTCTCTGCACTTCTGCACATTGGGGCCGATCTCTGCACACGAGTCGTCTTGTAAAAACGCCTCTCCGGTTTGCTTGAGCTTCCTCACCTTCCTCCAGTCTTTCAGCACAGAGCGAGGGATGCCATCTGAGGCAGAAATTACACAGCTGAGCAAAAGTACACATTTGTATCTCATCGTTGGTTTGAATATGCATGATTTGAATTGTCACGGCTTTCATTCTCAGTTCTGAATGCCATGGTGAAACTGATACTCGATTACATTTTGGCACAGTATGCATAATTATTTCTTGCTTAAAAACAGCTGCTATCGGATGAAACGCTGAATAGTGCAAAAGGTACGTTATTTAACTATTCATATTTTCTAGGTACTGGAAAATAATCTTCTATAAAGACCAATCAGGTTTGAGGTGACTCGGCACTAAAACATTTGATTTAAAAAAGAATCATTAAAAAAGTGCATAGAAGAGAGAGTAAAATAATATAAACATATTAACTATAACTGAAACTCATACTCATTTCGCATCGGTAATACCAATGACAATGTTTTGATGTTCTAATAATTAACATTGTCTTTGGCATTTAAACAGGTGGAAAAACTCACTGCTATTAGCGAGTCTCTGTTGAGGCTTATCCTTTGCACTTTGCAGAGTTCCATTGGGTTTGGCCTCTTCCTCTTCTTCCCCCTCCTCTACTTTCTTCTTCTGGTGGTCTTTCTGCTTGATTTTTAAAGAGGACTTGGCCTTTCGTTTAAACCTCCTTCCTGATCCACCACTCTCGCTTTCATTGCCGGAGTCTCCTCCAGTCTCGCTGTCACCGCTGGACTCTAATAGCCGTTTCTCGCCTCGTTTCTCCCTCTCAGGCTTCACATGAACCGGGGTTGATCGCTTTTCAATACATTTCTTGTCCTCCACAACTGACTCCTTGCCCTCCAGCTTGCCGTTTCTGTCCAAGACAGGTTTAACATCATCTAAGGAAGACTTCTTGCCCACTGTCACTGGTTTCTCATCGGCTATGACAGATTTTTTGTCCTCTGAATTGAAACTTAGAGCACTACCAGCAGACTTTCTATCTTCTTGAGTCTTCTTGTTCAATATTTTGGACTTTCTGCTGTCTAGGGATGCATCTTTATCCTCCTGACTGAACCCATTGTCCACCAGTCCGTTAACTTCCTGTTTGATTGGCACAGAGGTGTTGGTCAAAGTTACAGTAGTCTTAGTGCCATCTACTGTTTGGGAGACTGTGCTGCCTCTGTCTTGCTCAGAATGGCGGGTCAACCAGGCTTTTTTCAGTTTATGGTAGTTGTTCTGGCCAGATTGAGATTGGTTGGTTACAGCTGAAGCGGGTGCATGCTCATTGGTAAGTAAACCTTGCTTGGTTGTCGGCACAGGGCTGGAAGTCCCTGATGCCAGTCGGAGACATTCAGAAAAACTAGTGTTGAATACAGGCTCTTTTTCTCTTCCTGAAGCATGTGGAGAACACACCGGGTGTGTAGTGAGCGTAGTACCAGACCCAAACCTGCTATTTGAAAGTTGAGAGGTATTTTTCATAGCGTTTGAATGATGCGTAGTGTGTTGAGGCTGAATCGTATGTGTGTTATGTCTAGATTCGGCGATAGATAGTCCAGCTCTGTGTTTCTTCAGGTGAGGGAAGTCTCTAGAAGTGCAACAAGAGGTGGGAGGGGACTCCATCTTCAGCTGAACAGCACCACTCTCTCTTCTCTTGCAGTGTTCTGCAATTAGGTCTATCCTAGAGTGTGCAACATTCATATTTGTTAAGGGTTGAGTACTAATAGGTTTAGTTGTCATGTTTATGGGTGCACTGAGATCTCCCTTTTGGGCTGTCATGTTGATGGGATGAACAGTATCCAGAGGGGTCCACAGGACACCTCTCTTATGCTGAACACTGCTCTCCTTTGAGTGTGGGTTGGACAAATGGTCCAGTGGTCTTATTTGGCTGCACTGCATCTGGGAAACTGAACTGTCAGACACTGTGTAACTTATTGTTGTATGTGTGTGGTTGGTTGGACGTACTATGACTGATGCAGTGGCTGACTGTGGTTTAACTACACCTCCATTTGTTGTGTGGCCTCCGTCCAATTTCTCTCTGCCATACTTGACTCCACCCCATTGGGTATCGTAGGCTTGTAACAGCATTGATGCTTTCTCTGGCACAAGTCGTTTCCCGTCTAAGGCGACATGTTTGAGTTCAGGCAACAAGGTGGGTGGCCTCTGTTGCTTCTGAGCTTTTCCTGGCAAGCTCATTGGCTGAACAGGTGTGAGAGTAGGCGGGGACAATCTGCCATGTCCAGGGTCTTTTGAAACCACAATGGTTGGTGCTGGAGGGTGAAAAATAGGCGCACGGTGGAGTAAAGGCACGTTGCGTGGAGAGGAAGAGACGGATATGAGAGAAGAACCCGGCCCCCTTCTCTCAACAGACGCTACCTCTACTGCTTCAATGGAAGATGCTTTATGAGCCAGCTGCTCTGTGATCTTTCCCAGCAGACCTTCTTCTTTCTCATGGTGGCGTTTAACAAGAGGAGGAGGTCTGGCTCTCATTGAGACCTGTGAGCTGGAGGAAGTTAAGACGGGGGCAGCTGTGTTGCTGGCACTGAGCCTCTCGTAGAGTTCTTTGCTGGCTGGCACTCTGCGCTGTGGAGGCTTGTTTTCCACGCTGTTAGATAGAGAGGCATAGTAGCTGCTCGGAGTGAGGGTTGGGGTGGGATGGGCCGACTGTGGCCGGGGAGGTAGAGTGTGTCTGAATGCACGCACATCTCTGTCTCCATCTCTGTCTCTGTCCATCTCTCTCTCCCTCTCCTCAGACGTGGGGTTTCTAAAGTAATGGGGTTCTCTGTCTGAGCCCAGTTTAGCAGTGAATGGTGCCACCTCACTGCTCTCCTGAAGAATGCGCCGGTTCTCTTCCTGGTAGTGGTTAGGTCTCTCTCTTGTGAGGTCATAAACAACAAGTGGCTGTTTGGTTTGACTTGGGGCCGACTCAAGGGTGACTGGGCAGTAAGCCTGCCCATTTTTTCTTGCTGCTGTGCGGAGACGCTCATGTTCAGACTTGAGGCGAGTGTGGAGGAGTGTGCTGTCAGTGACAGCTCTTCTATCCAGCTCTCTAGAAACAAAAACAGCAGGAATTCATGTGGAAGAGAGCTTGTCAGAATGTCTAATAAGTAAGATTTAACTGACCGTGAACCATAGGGAAATTAATTCAAAATTAATGCACGTAGTTAATGCACACTCAAGGTTGATAAAGTAAGTTTGAATAATTTAACAGTCAGGTCTTGTTTTAGACTACCATTACTAGCTTGTAAAAAATATGTTGAAGTGATATGAAAGTATAGTGCTGTCAATAAGCAGCAACATCTGCTGTTACAAAGCAACAATGTTGTGTTATTTAAATATTATATAAAGTGGGAAAAGTGTGTAGGAGTTACTTACTCTGTGGTTTTGGAGGGTGTGCAATGCTGAGTGTTCCTTGGCACTCTCTGAGGGTCTGCACTGGAGGGTCGGATGGGTAGTGGGGGTTGTAACCCTTGACCGTCTGCATTAGTAACAGTGGTGGGCTGAGAAATCCAAGGGCTTGGGGTGTTCTGTTACCACACAGACAAACATACAGTGTTTCATACAAATTTACAAGACCAGTTTTAGTTTTGTTAGAGAGAGATTAATCTCTATCTATCAAAGGACATCAAAGCTTAGGGAGATAATATGAAATAAAATACTAAATAAAATTAAACCGTGTGCAAGGATATAAGCTAATCCCTTCCAATACAAGAAAATACTTTGTGTGTATTTTATTACACACACACACACACTGAGAAACTAAATCTTGTTTCTATCCACAGTACACGTAAAGATGAATAGTGGTTTACAGACAATGATGTCCTCTTGATAGCATATGAATAAAACAGTTGGGGGGGGGTCTGCTGCCTGGATAACTTTCTTTTAGTTCATCATTCTTTTCATTGCTTGCTGTAGCTTTCTTTCTCATTTTCCATCTCTATTCAGCCTGTCACAATTCAAACAGCCTACTGCAATATATGTCCATAATACCATAACCTGCCTCTTGATGCTTTATATTGCCTTAAAAACTAAACCAGACAATATTACACAATCGTCATTGACTTGCATGACAGCCTTATAAAATCCAGAGGAGCCAGCATAATACCCAGAATGTCTACAGCAGAATTAGCAAAAAGGGAGCTTTTTTCCAGTGTGCACACCTCAGGGTATATGCTTTGCTCCGTCTAGACTTCTCCCTAACAATCTGAGGCATAGCTATGATCTCTTAAGTACCATAACAACTACACAAATATCATCATCTGTATACACAACAATGCCATGAATAACCCAAAGCATGTGCTGCCAATACAACTTGTTGGAGTGCTTACAGCCTATTTTGTTTGACTCGAAAATACTTAAGGGCAAAGTTCACACCAAAAAGAAAATGCTGTCAGTAATTATTCACCCTGATGTCGTTCCAAACCCGTAGGCCCTTCGCTCATCTTCGGAAAACAAATTAAGATATTTTTGATTAACTCCTGAGGGTTTTCTGACCCTGCATAGGCAGGATGGGTCCTACTATGCTCAAGGCCCAGAAAGGTAGTAAGGACATTGATAAATATAGTCCATGTGACATCAGTGGTTTAACCCTAGTTTTACCCTAAAGCTACGAGAATGCTTTTTTGTGCACAAAGAAATCAAAAGAAATTAGTTTTTAAGGAGTCTGAGTGATTAATGACAGAATTTTCATTCTTTGGTGAACATTACTTTTAAAAATCCACTATAATTTTGTTAAAAGCTACTTTGACTTTCTTTGATCCACCAATTCCTCAAAACCCATATCCATGTGTCCAATTCACCGATCCTTCATGTCTTTGGATTGTGCAGGGAACTGAAGCACTTGTTGCTACCTCCTGTCATTAGTTCCCAGTTCCTCACAAGCTCTTTATATGTCAGAGCAACAAACTCTGTGCCACGGCTCTTAATATTAATATCTTAACTGACTCCAGAATCTAGGATGTGTATGCTAGAAATGTGTGAGGCCACTTACACTCCTCACGCTGCTATCAGAGATGCCTGCACCATCTGGGTGTGTCCATTTAGATGCTTGCAGGCCCAATCCAGGGTAGCTATGGGCTCCGTTTGGGAAAGGAGGCCACAAGAGATGATAGAGACCAAGAGGTGCCAGACGAGCTGCACCAGAGGTCTGGCCCATGAGAGACGGGTTACCTGGAAGGGCCAAAGGATGATGGGGAAGTCCCAGGGCTCCGATACGAGGATGTCCAGACAAAAGTGCAGGAGGCAGGAGGGATGGGAGGAGGTGTGGATGAGGGATGGTTGAGTGGGGTGTGCTCAAGGAGCAGAGAGGAGGCTGGGAGTGGAGGGGAATGGGCGAGAGGTGTGCAGGGTGAGGGGAGGGACTCAGTAGCTTGCTATGGGAGGAAGCAGGGGTAAGGCTGGGAGAGCTGGAGGAGGGAGAAGGTGTCTTTAGGTGATGTTTGGGGTTTGGGGGCGTGTGAGGGGGCTGAATGTAGGTGGGATGGGCCTCAAGCTCCGTCCTGATTAGTGCAGGGTCTCTGTAGATAGTGAAGGGCTCCTTTCTGTCCACAATGAGAGGACTTCTGGTGGACTTGTCAGGAGTGGGAGTTCGATTAGGCGTATGGGAAGGAGAATGTGTTGGGGTTTTGGATCGGTTCGGGGTTGGAGAACGGGTCTGAATCAGGACTGGAGTCGCAGAGCAGGTCACTCTGGGATTGGGTGCCCTGAGGCCGCTAAGGGTCCTGTCCATTGACTTAGCAAAAGGATCAGCGTCCTTCAACAGGCCGATCTCTAGAGATGCACTCTGCTTCTGCCTGGACGTCTCCCGTACAGTCTGAGGCTTAGATATGATCTCGGGAGAAGAGCAAGGACTGGTGTGCACACTAGGCTTGGGGGCAGCTTCAAATGAAGGTCCATATTGTGCATTCACAGCTCCTGGAGAACAACTCTGTTTAGAATCTGCATCCTCCTCTTTGTTGCAAGGTATGACTGGAGAACAAGGCGGTGGTCCTCTAGGTTCCTCATCTACTGGGACTGCATTGCCACTGCTGCATTCAGAATGGGGAAATTCTGACCTCCTGACCTGTGATTGGTTAAACTCTGACCCCCTAGGCTCTGCGTTGGTGAACTCTGACCCTCTGACCTCTGGATCATTAGTCGACATCTCGTGCTCGGCCTCTGGTCCTTCACACTCCAGAGGTGACGCATGTAGCAGCACACATATGGCTTCCATGGAGACCAGCTGCTCACTCTCTTGGGATGCCAGAAGCGCAGACACGGCCTCTGAGTCCTCACGAGATGCCCCCTCGCTCCTGTCCTCTATTTCAGTCATCCCTCCTTCGCATTTCTCTTCCGATTTCCCACTACTAGCAAGAGTACCAGACTCCGGTGCATCTGTGTTCCTGAATGCTCCGTTGCAAGACGCACTAGGGGAATCAGACAGAGACGTTTTCCCCAATTTCTGACTCTCACTCTCTCCTAATTTATTCGGCGAGGGTTCCCCGCCTCTTTGGGAGGGGTGAACCTCACAGTCTAATGGGCTTTTTGAAGTATAACGCTGTTTCAGCTGTGTCTTTGATCCTGAATCCGATGATGAATCCTGCGCTCTGCAGCTGGAATTCTCAGAATCGCTGTTCTCTGACAGGTCGGACACACTGCCTGCTTTCAACCTCTTCAACCCACATCTATTCCTCTGCTTGTCATCTTTTTCCTCTTCTTCTTTCCTCCTCTTTCTCTCACCATTGCTGCTTTTAGATTTGGAAGAATCTAAAAAATAACATCAATAGTACTTGTAGTAAATGTAATTGAAAACAGATAGAGCTTCTAATATCATTCTAATCATTATTCATGGCTACAGCTCACCTATTGCCTCATCACTCCTCTTTTCAACCCTCATGCCTTCTTTTTCATCCTCTTCCATACTGCAGTTCTGTGTACTCATCTCAGACTGCTGCTGCGCTGGCCTGGAGCTGCACACCTTCAACAGATAGACAGAGTGTGTTTTCTAACTAGAGGATGTAAAAGTATACTGCTGTGATGCATTTGGAAATGTTTCAAAGTCTCTACCTGGTCATTTGTAGGAGTGTTGTTTGATATGCTTCCTGTGCCCTGGAAGCAGATAAAAAAAAGAGGTAATGAAGACAAGACAAAAAAAACCAAACATTTTCTTGGCATCTAAATGAGGACATGCCAAGTAGTGCAATTACTATGTGCACACATATACAAAAACGTCTTCACTCACAAGAAAAACTCTATTGATCTTGGTGATCTGTGATATGCGTTTTGAGTTGTCTCCCATCAGCGAGGAGTGGGTGATATCATCTAGCAACATCATCTGAACAAGCGACGGATCTACATTCATCTCACAAACCTTTTAAAGAGGAAAAATTAAGCTTCATTTAAAACACATTTTTACATAATCTTACTACACGCAGCTTGATATATATAAGTGTGTTTATGTAGTCCCACCTGGTCAGTCATGACAGCTACGGTTCTGTTGTTCAGGTCGTGATGTGTGATGACTCCAGACAGCCACTGGGTTTTGGACTTCACTCTGAACACTTTCACTCTCAGGCCCTTTAGAGAACAAGCACCTGTCGCACAAAAGCAAATATCACACACATCATAGAACTAAAGAACTACGGCTCACTCGAATCCTCAAATCACCACTGAAATCAAATTATAAACACACTCATGAGAAGTTAGTTCTTAAATGAATCAAATTCTTATTTGAGCCAAGTCTGACCCTTAAAATGAACAATGTTTAGTATGATGTGGCAGAATATATTAAAATATATTCATATTATCGCACCAGTAAGGTAAACAAACTATGTATATATTAATAAGATTCAACATTTTTCAAACTTTATTGTCCTTTTTCTCCATTTCTGTTGTGACCAGTTAACTATTTGCATTGTTTTCATGCTAAAATTTCTCAGTCTTGGAAATAACCCTGTAATGCATGACTTCATGTGGCTATTTGCCATCTTCATGTAAACTTTAATCGAATACGCCACAGTTAAACATGTGATGCATGTGATTGTGATTTTACACGAACATGTGAACTGAACCATAAATTCACCCTCATTCACACTACGTCTAAACCAGACACGATGCAGTATGATTCCAGCGGCAAGCAATAAAACAAGCCATGACAAAATCCTACATCTTGGCCAATAAGCAAGCGCTGTTACGCACTCACCACAAAATTTCAACATGATTTCAAATACATATTCATTGGCTATATAACCGTTTGTTATGGGACGCACTTGTTTGTTCACAGTGTTGGTGAGTAACTAGTTACATATAATGGTGCTACATAATTAAATTACAAAATAAATGTAATCTGTTACAGTTATTCCTCCCAAATTACATTGACTGCTCTAAAATATAAGACACCCATGTTTCAAAACACGTGCTTTTTTGAAAACCGCAAACCAAGTTTTTTCCAAGGCTTTTTTTAGATGCCAGTGTTTCCTCTCACAGCTATTCTTGTTATGATCTCAAATCTATATTTAAAGGGATAGTTCACCCAAAAATTTAAATTTGATGTTTATTTACTTACCCCCAGGGCATCCAAGATGTAGGTGACTTTGTTTCCTCAGCA
>JAUMHQ010000078.1:16663833-16681123 GCA_032361165.1 Enteromius paludinosus | reverse complement strand
CTTACCTAAGCTACATACCTTCTGTGTACATATCAGAGAACAATTTAAAATATTCTCTCAATGCATTCTATGGCACCTTTAAAAAACCTGCAACTTACTATTCAAACGCAAGTTTTGAGCATTGATTGCTGTTTCTGTGATCACAAAAAAAAAAAGACCGTACAAAGTCATTATATCTGGATCTATGAATGGCACATTTTATGTCATTATGTGCACAGCAAAAAAAAAAGGGATTAAAAGTCAAGAAAGTAGCATTTTGGTCAAAACTGTTGTAATTGTAACATTAATACTAGTTTGTATTTGAATTATTTACATTAAAAGTGCTCAATTGCAGGAGAGTGAACAAGTGCAAATGTTATTTTGAGGATTTAGGAAAGAAAAACATAATTTGTGACCCTTTCCCACAGCATTTAAATGTTCTCCCCTTTAAAAAATAAAAGCTTATAATAACCTGATCCAAATGGAGGTCTTTACATTTTTTGACAACGGAAAAAGAGGATAATGAGCTGTAAAGTGTGTTACCTGCTGCGGTGTCTTGACGGTACACGCCCTCTGTCATAGTCCGCTTTATATCTCGGGCTGTCTGACCTCCTGCGCTCTGAACTGCACCCTCGGTCCCGTTTCTCTCCTCCAAACTCTCGGTTATGTCGACCTCCATATCCTCCATAGCTCTGCCCCCTGTGCCGGTGGTCATCATGGTGACGAACTCTTTCCGGTGAGCGGGAACAGGTGTCTGACTTGTATTGCAGAGGTGGGCGGGAACGTTCAGGTTTGAAGGAACCTCCGGGTTGCACGTAAGCTGGGTTGAAACACGGTGGAGGAGGGAGCTGTGGCTGTGGAGGGTAGCTCATGGGATATGATGGTGGGTAGGGCATAGAAGGTGGCATAGAGGGTGGCACAGGTGGAAGAGGTGGTGGGGTGACAGTGGGCATCATGTAAGGGTAAGAGCTTTGAACCGGAACTGGAGCAGAGCTGTCTGAGCTGTGAGGAGCAGGTGGAGGAAAAGGGGGTGGCTCTGGGAAGACTGGTGGGCGTATGGGGCATTGGGGCAGAGCATTAGAGCCCTGTGAGGGTGCAGGGAAATGGAATGGCATGAAGTCAGGATGAGGTGGCATATAGCCACTGCTGCCTTGAGGGTTATAGATGGGACCTGGAGCAGCTGAAGGGTCATAGTGATACCGTGGAGGAGCCGGCCGATACATTGGGCCTGGAGCGGCTGGTCTTCCCCTCGGGCATCCGCGGCCAGCATGGAAAGACATCTGTAAAGAAGACATGGATGTGAGAAAGATGTGGATACACCAGTGTGACTAAAACACTCAGTAAATGAAATAAATTCATTTCAATCAATTTAAAAAGTCATTTTATTGATAGTTTCATACACTCACATGCACGCACACACACATCTATATATATATATATATATATATATATAAATAAAATTGTCACAGAACTCATTCTTATATGTTGTTATTTTTACCCCAGTAGAAAATAAAGGAAGATATTTAAAAAAAAAGATCTTTTGTGTTACACAGACAATTAATTTTATTCTTTACGAGCATAGCAAAACGTAATGACATTTCTTTAACGATTATAATATAAGAAGTAAGGAACACGGTAACATTTCTTTAGTTCATAGTTGCCGTTTGTAATTTTGAGGCCAACGACAACAGCGTTTCTTATGTCTTGGAATCGGCGATTTACATAAGACACGGTTACATTTTTTTGGTGTAACGTTAGTAAGTGAAGATTTTGCCATGGCATCTAAAAATCTGAAGCACTGGCCTTGCAAGCCTGCTTTGTTATATAGGTTTTTGGACGAGTCAAATCTTTTAATCGTCTCAAACCTCATTTGAAGGATCTTTGTTTTATCCTTCTTAAATGCATCTTGTATTTTCACATGGCATTTTAAACCTAAAAACACTTAAAAACTGATATAACGTTACAGTACAGTTTCAGCATCAGACAGAACAGGACTTTAAATATGAAGTCAAACATTTTATTCCTCAAGTATACAACTTACCTTCAGAAATTTTTGCTATCTCCCGGAAGATAAAGAAATAAACCAGTGAAGCTTTTTACAGTTTTTTTATGTTTACTACGATAAATGCTCAGCTTATGATGGAGTGCTTTAGCGCAATCGGGAAGCGGTGTGTGCTACGGCCAATCAGAATGAAGCTGTGTGACATGTACCCAATGAGAACTCGAGAAATGATGCCTCGCTGAAAAAGACTTCTCGTTCTAACGGTGCATCACTGCCACCAACTGAGCTGGAGCGTGGAGAGGCCTTACAAAAGGTCAACGCTTACTTTACATGATGATTCTAGTAAATGTTTACTTTGTCAACTATTTTTTTCTGTGCACACAAAAATCATCAAACTTTATTTGTTATAATAAAAACCACTCATTATTGACTTAAAAAAACTGCATGCACCAAAACTATGAGTTCTCTATTCATAATAAGCTTTTTTAATTTAATTCGAGCTTACATGTATAAAACATGATGATCATGTTCTCAGGATTTAAGTATGTTAGAAAGAGAATTTGACTTGAACAACATTTGACTTTGAAAATGACATGATGATTTACACTCATTCACTCACATTTGAATAGTAACCTATAAATAGTGCACAATCCAAAATGTTTTCTTTTTTTATTAGATAGCGCATTCATTTTAAAAGCTTAATAAACCTAAAACTCCCCGGATTTAAAACCTTCATACAGGTTTAGCAAGAAAAGGTTTGCTCATGACTGTCTCAACGAGCAGAGAAGTCGCACCCCTTGTGTTTACGCAGCTATCGATGGCTGCGACTGTCGATTTCTCATGCCTGTAATTTTTCTCCTGGCCGACTACTCAGGTCTGTTTTCAAAATGGCGGCAATCGCAACAACGAATCCCTCGCAGCTTTTACCTCTTGGTATGTGCAAATTTAGTTTTAATTGATTGTTAATTTTTTTTTTCTAATGTTAAACATTTGTAGTTGTTGTAGTTCTCACGCAGTCGCATGCATATCTTATTACGTTTTATTTAATTATTTTTTTTATTGAACACACGTGCATATTAAATGTGTAAGTGAAGTCTAACGTTAACGTAACGTTACTCATCATTAAACAAGTGATTCAATATATAAATGGAAATCCGTCACTGCAGTCAGTATGGGCGAATTCTGACACAAAATGAGCATCTGTAACGTTAACGTTTCTGAATTCATACCCCTAACGTTAGTTATGCCTATTTAATTTCGTTGTCATACCCTTCTCTTATTAGTTTACTAATTGATGTCATCTTCAATTACAGCGGGAAATGTACGATTCGTGTGTCAAGACCAATTCGTTTTAAAAGTGGAAAACCTGAATTATAGATGATTGAATTGGTCATTTTGTAGATGTTACAAGGGTTGTGTCGTTTGGAATTCTAAATGAATGGCAGTGATTTTTATTTTATTAGGGCAAATTATTTTAATTTTACATTTTGTATTTCAATAACTGTAAGGATATGATGACGGGAACAGCTTATATAGTTAATCACTTATCAAATTGAGGGCATCAACATTTCCTATACTTTTTTTTGTTACATTGAGTGTGATTTTCAGATACAATTTGGTCTCTACAACAAAGATAAAACGTGAACTACCTGTTTTGTTCTATAGTCAGAAGTAAAACCGAACATTGCAATACTGAGTGGTACACAGGAATTCTGAATAGAGGAAGCAGAATTTTAAATATAACTACAACTTTTATTGAAAGCAACTTGAAATCAGACCTTGAGTCCTGAACAGAATAACTTAAAAAAATTATGTTGCATCTGTTTGTTCATTGATTTAAAGTTTCAAATTATATCTAAACCTTAATATTCCTTTGACACTTAACTGGCAAGCTTAAATTATAAGAAAATGATCTATCTTGAAATATGCAAAACTTGATTTTGATTTGGAGTATCAAGCATATTGTATTGTATGTGTTTTTAATCTGCTTTGGAACATTTACCCCCGGTTCCACAGTCAATGCTTAAGCCTAGTCCTAGACTAAATGTAAATCTGAGAGGTTCCAACTGAAAGATACTTACACTGACTGATTTTAAAAGATGTAATACATTTTTAATAAGCCATGTTTATAAAAATTATCTAAATGTTCTAATTAAACTATGGCCTAATCCTGGTTTAGGCTAAACCCTGTCTGTGAAACCTGGTCTTATTGTCCATGCTATGTATACTGCAGACATGAACAGCCTCGGATGTTTTTGATTGTGCTTGTCGTGGCTTCTGTAATATCTTTCAGAGCTGGTGGATAAATGCATCGGCTCACGGATTCACATCGTCATGAAGAATGATAAAGAGATTGTGGGAACCCTGCTCGGATTTGATGACTTTGTCAGTATCCTTTTATATGCAGAAAAAAACTGGCACACGTTTGTGGTGGTTAATATTTTAGGATTACATTAAGTTTTATTTTACAAAATACAAGTATAGAGCCGACGATACTGTTACACATTCACTTCTCTGGACATAGTAACACTACAAAAATGTATTTGTACTATGAATGTCAGAGACACTTTGTTATAATACCATTATAGTTACAGTTTTCACATGATGTAAATTAAACTTTAAAAAGTGTGGTGGGAATACACATACATTTCCTTGACCGTTTTAATCAGACATGGTTCTTGAGGATGTGACAGAGTTGTGAGTATATGTTTCTACCAAAAAAATGTGCTTATAAATTATTTTTACCTGATGTATGCTTCTCAATCTTATGACTAAATATATACGATTAGGGCTGGGCGATATATATCGTACGATATATTATGCGCATCTCGTCAATAAAGCCGGTTCTTTGATTAGTGGTAAATCTCCATCACCTGTGTTCAAAAGGAACAGCAGCTTATAAACAGAGCCGTAGATCACTGAGAAGCTGCGTGTTGAGTTTCACGGGTGATTCAATGGCGCAGCTTCTCCGTGATCCACGGCTCTGTTTATAAGCTGCCGTTCCTTTTGAAAACAGGTGATGGAGATTTAACGCTAATCAAAGAACCGGCTTTATTGACGAGATGCGCATAATATATTGTATGATATGTATCGCCCAGCCCTAGTAGTTTTATATACAGTCTAATTCGGATTAAAAGCTGCTCATGCTGCATTGTTATTAGGATGACGATTAAAATGCAGTGGCAGCCTCTCATTTTAAATGCAAAGAACTAGGGCTGGGCGATATACCAATAATATTACACTTTTAATACGTCCGTGCTCTTGCACCAAACACCCAAAAGAAAAAACACAGGATAGCAGTAGCTGAATTAAAAGCTTTTATTGATTCAACGTGACTAATAAACACTACGTGACGATATATGATTTATCTGAGTTCTTATAATTTTCTTTATAATATAGTACATAATAGCGCAACGCTTCGGCACTGCTTAAAATACTCCGAAATACGTTGCTCGCCTTTTTCTAGGTAAGAAGCCACATCACCTCACAGAAGGATTTATTTCAAACACTCAACTGATGCTATGAAGTGTGTTTGGAGTAAAAACATGTTATTAAATGTGGTATTTCCACGCGCTTGCTGGAGCAGAATTCACTACACAGAGAAGCAACTGTATTATCACAGCATGATTTCATAAAATCGATGTATAATATTGATGATATCATCTATGATTGTATTTTTTTTGCATATATTGTCAGTGAACTACAGCTGAACTACAGAAAACTGCAGGAAAAGGACACCTTTTATTTTACCGTAGGTCTTCAACCTCATATTCAAATATCATTGGGGCCAATGGGTAACAAACAAACCAACTTTATCATTTAGAAGTATCATTTATGGCTCACCTGAGTTTTGTTTGACTTGGTTGTTGCTTGCGCTGTCTGCTGTTTCGACACGCCATTGGCTGTTGGCAGGATCATGCCCTGTGTGAACTCTACAACAGATAATAACAGGATTATAACAATCCACGTCCAGCAGACAATGCAGTAGCAGCACTCATGCAGTTTCAGTCAGACTAACCTGTTTTGAGGAAGTCCACGTAACTGGCCAGCGCCGTGCGGATTTTTTGGACTCCCTCGCTCCTCATCAGAGACAGCAACTCCGTCTCAGGCTCATCTTTACAAAGACTCACACTGATCTGTGATGACCCCAAACAATTGTCAGTATCATCGTTTAGCATAGCTATTAAATTCATCATTAAATTACTTTAAATCGGGGGGTTCTTAACCTTTTTGGCCTCAAGCCAAGATATTTTTTTATTTTCCTAAAGGCCTCATAACTCTCCAGTTCTATATGATTTATCAAAATAAGGATTTTATGTCTACCTGATAAAACATTTCAGAGCTTGGCATCACTAGAAGCATGTATAAAAATACTCATTACATTGTAGGATGTTAATAATTCATGAATTATCTAGGTCTAGAATTCATACTTTTAAAATGAGGCTTCCTCATATATCCAGGTTTCCAATACTGTGGAAATAATATTCAGTATTCAATATTCAGTAACAGTAAACAGTAACAATATTAATTAAAATAGAAATCAGTTTGATTACTTGTTATGTCTCGTTATTTTAAATCCTTTTAGCGCATCGTGAGGTCTTGGTCTGGTGAAGGCACAGTATGTAAGGAAGTTGTGTCACTTACATCAAGGTCGTCCATGTCATTTTCATCCGAAAGGTTTGGAACTTCAATATTCCCCTTGTATTTGATGCCTGATTTTGATGTCCCTATGCAAACACACATCCCAAATCAGCTGAATAGTTTATAAAGCCACCACCAATTAACTGGTACAGTTAAACATTTAATAGGCCATATTCATTCTCTGTTCCAAATCGCTTTCCTCACCTCCCCAAGAGGCCTTCAGATTCCACTCATAGAAGAATATAAGCTTCCCTTTGCGGTTATTGATGGATGCTTCTCCCTCCACCTTGCTGACCTCTGTGATCTCACACTTGCCTTCTTCACTCTCCACCTGCAACCCCATGAGCAGATCCTTCAGCTTCTCTGATGACCAGTTTGTGGCGTCCCTCTCGGTCCTAATAAAAACAGGGCATATGCATTTAAAGCATGTTGGCACCTCAAACCCCTTTGCACTCAAGAATGGAGATGCTGCCAAACCGGTATCACGGCTTACTGTTCCTCCACTCATTACATTATTCCGCTGATGGAATTACCCTCAAAATCCGCGTTAACCTCCGATTTATAACACTAAAACATGTCATTTGCTCTTAGAAAACGTAGAGCATCTCTTCCTCGGTAATGTTCAATGTCCAAGGTGCTTTCCGCTACTGAAGCTGGCACACAACGAACAGCAAAAACGATGGAAAATTATCTGACGACGACAGCTGACAAACCCATAAATAAACGAACAAAAACTTGATTTTCGTCAACTCATAAATATATCGAGAAGAAAGCAGTCGCGTGAAAGCATGGCACGAGTAAACTTGTGACGACGCTAACGGACCACTAACGTTAGCCAGACACCACTATTTCACTTTATATATAAAATAGCCACAGAAACAACAACAACTTCAGCTGTCTCGGTCGCAGAGAGTTGTACCGTTGTCCTTATTGTATTTTCTTCGGTCGAGTCTTCAAGAGACAACAGATTTAAAGAGGACAGCTCGGGTCAGAGGAGGGTGCGCTTTAGCATTTTAGCATCAAGATGGCTTGAGTGAGTGAGTGAGTGGATGGATGTGCCGGTCCCTCTCACCAGTGCCAGTTGTTGACATTTGTAGCATCCGCTCTCTCCTCCACGATCCAGCGAGGGTCTCCTTCTCCCCACTTCGCCATGATGATTTAATACAGATATTCTGCTTTAAATGAATGAAGCTGTGTGTTGTGACTGAAATGTGTCCGCCACGCGTGAACTCTCGCTTCTGGAACCCTCTCGACTGCTGCCTCTGGTTTTGCTGCTCGTAGAAATTACTGGAAACGGAAGTGAGTCGCGCTCAAATCTCTCCGTGTTAAACACCGGCGGCTTGGAGAAGGTTCCGCACGAACCTGTTACGCGTGAGAATGAGACGTTCTGTGTAGATCCATAAAAACAAGCTATTTATGGCATAGATGTAGTTTTAATTGTTGGCATTATAATAACGACATGTGTTTGTTTTTGTACATGAACCTTAGCAGTGACATTTGTTTTTAGAAATAACTTGTAACGTTAGTACCACGTTAATAATGAAGAATGTATTAGGCAGAATGGTATAAAATGTATATGTAATACAGCGAGTGGTAGATTAACTCTATTATTACGATATTGCCATCTCGCATTATTAAAGAAAATAACATTTCGCAATTTGTGAGAGCGAATGCATTGGATGAATATTAATATGCTTAATGCACTTATCGCTGCATTTAATACCTTGAAATTGTGAAATTGGACAACTTTGAAGAAAGGTTTTGATCCACTTCAAATATTGACTAGTATGTGTATATATATATATATATATATATACAAGAAAAAATATAAGAAAAAATTATAAAATAAGGTCATATAAAATGTTAGATAAATATAATTAATTTTAGTATTTTAAAATTCAACAAATAACCAGTTCTGACTGTAAATCGTATTGGCAGCACAGTTTTATAGACAACAGTTTGGCATAATTTCAGAAAAGTCAAGGACAAGGACTACAAATATTGCGAAAACAAAAATAAACAAAAGCAGTTAGTGGAAAGCACTGTTTCTTTGTAACAAGATTAAAAATATGAGGTTCTTCAGCAATAATTTAATCGTAGTTTTGAAGCAAAAATGTATCTTTAATTTAATCTTAGTTTAAAAAAAGAAAATTATCATGTAAACTTTGTGCGTGAGTGTGTGTGCGACAGCACTCTACATGTGCAGTAGCCTCTTGAACCGTAGATGATTTTTCAGCTTTCATTGCATTGTGTTTGTGACACTGAGATCAGTCACCCTAAGCTGTTTTCCTCAGCACACAGGCACAATGAAGCTCCTGATTCTGGCTGCACTTGTCGGACTATGTCTTGCCCAGCACAACCCAAACACTAAACATAATAGGACCTCCATCGTCCATCTGTTTGAGTGGAGGTGGGCAGATATAGCTGAAGAGTGTGAGAGATTCCTGGCACCAAACGGCTACGGAGGAGTTCAGGTATGCTTACAATGCTTACTGATTCCAGCACAAATTTGCCTGCACTATTTTTAAGTAACAGAATGTTAAATGTGATGTTTTGAAACTTCCCGAGCTTTCAGATTATATACGTACAGAATGTTTAGAATTATAAAGTATTACAAAAACCTATAAAACAACGGTTCGTTGTTGTGTTACATTTTTACAGATCTCTCCCCCCAGTGAGAGTATTGTGGTGACCAATCCTTGGCAACCTTGGTGGCAGAGATATCAGCCAATCAGCTACAACTTGTGCTCCAGATCAGGAAGTGAGGAAGAGCTGAATGACATGATCACACGCTGTAAAAATGTTGGGGTAACGCAAAATTAAAGCACATAGTATCCTATCTCAAAAACAATAAAAAAAATGCAGGATCTCTTTTTGTGCTACTTTGCCGTCCTGTAGGTGAACATATATGTGGATGCAGTGATTAATCACATGTGTGGAGCTGCTGGTGGAGAGGGCACTCACTCCAGCTGTGGATCATACTTCAACGCCAAAAAGGAGGACTTCCCCTCGGTTCCCTACTCATCATGGGACTTCAATGATGACAAATGTAAAACTGCCAATGAAGACATTGAAAACTACAGTGATATTTTCCAGGTTCTTGTTTGCAGCAGTGTTTTTAACTCTTCTGTGTAAACACTTTAGGACATGCTCTTGTTGACTAAATCTTGTTGATTTGGTGTTGACAGGTCAGGGACTGTCGCTTGGTGAGTCTCCTGGACTTGAACCTGGAGAAGGACTATGTGAGAGGAAAAGTAGCTGATTATCTGAACAAACTGATTGACCTGGGTGTGGCTGGATTCAGGGTTGATGCTTGTAAGCACATGTGGCCTGGAGACCTTACTAACATCTACGGCAGACTCAAGACACTCAATACCACTTGGTTTTCTCCAGGCACCAAGCCCTTCATTTATCAAGAGGTATCAGCATCCCTTCAGGACTAGAGTTATTATGATTGCTGAAAACTTTAACACAAATGCTGTTTTTTCAGGTGATCGACTTGGGTGGGGAGCCCATTAAAGCCAATGAATATTTTGAACTGGGAAGAGTGACAGAATTCAAGTACAGTGCCAAACTGGGCACAGTCATTCGGAAATGGGACAAAGAAAAGCTAAGCTATCTCAAGTATGCAAGATTATGACACGGCTTTCTGGAACACTTGATTCTGATTGGTCAACATATTCTTGCTCATTTTAATCTGCAATGCTCTGCAAGATTTTGTCTTGTACGAGTTATTGAAAGAGTGGTAACCGTGTTTTGTTTCAGGAACTGGGGAGAGGGCTGGAGTTTCATGCCTACAGATAGAGCTGTGGTGTTTGTGGACAATCATGATAACCAGAGAGGCCACGGCGCCGGTGGAGCGTCTGTTCTCACGTTCTGGGACTCTAGGTAAAATATTTTACCAAAGATCTACAACTATTTCTGCTGTGAGCGGTATGTTTACACTGTGAATTTTTGCAGGCTTTATAAGATCGCTACAGGTCTCATGTTAGCTCATCCATACGGTGTGACCAGAGTCATGTCTAGCTACCGCTGGGATCGTAAAATTGTGAATGGAAAGGTAAGACTTTCATGGATGGGCCTTCAAATGAGCGATACAATTTATTAAGCTGGGCATTTAACTTAGAGAAAATCTCCAGATTTATAACAAAAAAATTATATTTTAAATTATGATATGAATCATCTAAAAACATAATTTGTTGCTTATGTAAAGCCATATTAAATTATCATGGCATCTCATTGGAACACTGTAGGAACCGTTGAGTGTTTTTTTGCTCTGAGTGTGTCGCCACATATATTTATATAATTTTTAAACAGAACAAACTACTTATGATTTATTTTCTGACAAAATGTGTTGCTCCTTTAATGTTCTGTAAAAATATATGTATTTTTCTGAAATCCTGCTCATCCTGCCATGATTGTAAAATAATGTTTTGGTGAAATAAAACCCAGGATCAAAATGACTGGATGGGCCCTCCTAGCAATGCCAATGGATCCACTAAGTCAGTACCCATACATCCAGACTCCACCTGTGGGGACAAGTGGATCTGTGAGCACAGATGGCGCCAGATCAGGTGGGTGCCAGTTTTTATAGGTCTGCTGGACACATCTTCCTAAGGTCAAAGTAAAACCCCAGCCAATCACTTGTTTTATTCCCTACCACAGAAATATGGTGATTTTCCGTAATGTGGTCAATGGCCAGCCTCTCTCCAACTGGTGGGACAACGACAATAATCAGATCGCCTTCAGCCGTGGCAGCAAAGGATTCATTGTCATCAATAATGATGACTGGTGAGAAACTTGCATCACTGATTCATGACTAGTAGAAATGTTATAATACAAATTAGCTCATAACTGCACCTTAACTACATTTAATGAATGTTTCAGGGCACTGAATGTGACGCTGAACACTGGTCTGCCCGTGGGGACTTACTGTGACGTGATCTCTGGAGATAAGATTGGGAGCACTTGCACAGGAAGACAGGTGTCAATGGGTTCTGATGGACGTGCCACCTTCAGCATAAGCAACACAGACGAGGATCCATTCATTGCCATCCATGCTGACTCCAAACTGTAGATTCAGTCAGGGTATACTGATACAATACAATAAAGCAGGATTAATCAACAATGTAGTTGAGTTTTTGTTTACAGTGACCTAATGAAACATATACTGTATGTCTTATACAGAATCGCAATCTCCTGATTCAGTTAAATCAATTCATACTGTTAATAAATTGTTGTCCCTTCTTGACAAGAAGTATTCAACCATGTCCGCTTGTGTGACCTCTTGTGTTAACTCTGCTGTCTACATTTGCATGAAACAACGTGAAAGAACAACAATGCAATGTATAATGTACGTTTTTTAAATTCATTTTATTTTATATTATTTGTATTATCTTGTTGTATTGAGTAGTATATTGTATTTTAAAATACTGTTTTAGAGCAGTACTCGTGTTAAAAAGAAAAAAAAGAAAGTACCAGCATTGCCGCGCTAGCATAACGTTGAGCTGATATTGGCGCGAAAATAAAACGCCTCAGGATTGATTTTAATTGCTCCTGAGGTGAGTCAGTGTTCTTTCCCGCCTCATTATATAACGCTTAAATGTGTTAAGAATGGTTGTATAATCAAATATACGATTGATCACAAACAGAAATGTTAAAAATGAATTATGGCCATGTAAATTGATTACCGTAACAAGGCCCAATACTTCTACGCTAACGTTACTTCTTTTAAATCAGCATATGCGCTTCGGCTTAATAAAACGTTATCATAAAAACACTATAAATAAACTCCTACGTTCTTAACATTAAACTATTAAAGTTATATTAAGTAACCTTGACGTAAAGGAGTCGAATTTGCTGCCCTAACGTTAGTCAATGTTGTGCATTAATGAAGAAAAAATATCCCCATACACATTTTGTATTTATTCATACCAGCGTTAGACATTTTTACAAAAAAAAAAGTCATTAGTCAATGTTTATGTGCTACAATATCTACAAATAACCACTAGATGGCACAATATTGCCAATATTGTTTGGAGATTCATGATTTAAAGATATCTTAAACGTCCGTGAAATAAAATCCCCAAGTTGTGTAACTTACTTCAGTTAAAAGTGTGTATTTTGTGAAAAACGTGTATTATACTTTACTGTATCATTTCTTTATTGTTATAATTTTATATTTACGAATATATTATTTCGAGAAATATTTATCATTAGTAATTTACTGTTGTTGTTTTTTACAGTACTTATTAAAGCTTTTCTTTTCTTATTTTCTGGAGCTCTGTGAAAGCAGACAGATGTTTGGTAGCAGCACTGAAGAGGTGACCGTGGGTTCGAGCTCTGAGGCTGGGCCGAGCAGCGGCACTCTAACCCCGTATAACCTGATCGACTACAGACATGTAACCCATAGACAGCAGGATCCTCCATCATCTTCTGGCCTACTGACTTCACACAGGTCCGACGATGTCAGGAACAGTGTGTGTCCAGGATCAAGCACTGCCACTGATACTGGTGCTCAGACAGCTGTGTTCACAGACACAACACCGATTGGAGGTGACCCAGAAATTGAAAGCTATAACATGAAATTAAAGGGTTAAAATCTAGATCAAATAGACAGAGCGTGATACCTGAACCTGATTTGTTTTTTTAACAAGTTTTCTAACAGCAGCCGTATCAATAGATAATAAAAATGTTCTGTCTTTTTTTATTAAAATGAATATTAATTCACTATATCAAAAAAATAGTTAAGCAATAAGTGAACATCTCTTTTGCTAACAATAAACTGTATTATATTAAAAAATAAGATTTTTAAAGGGGTCTCAAACTCTTGGGCATGTGTAACATTAATTACCTAGAGTATGGAAAAATTAACCATTTAACCATTTCACTCTTCCTACAACAACATAAAAAAAATCTAATGATTACAGAATTTCAGTAGCAATATTTTAAGTTTGCTATAAAAATTTTTATTTACGTACTTTTCCCATGAAGTGGTGTTACAAAAGTAGTGTCTTGCTGTCTTAGGCATAATATAATATAATATAATATAATATCAAATAATACTTTTATTATTTTACGTTTGTATTTGTACTTATTATCATTATATTCATATTGTTTGGTTCCCTAAACGCCAGTGCAAATAATATCAACTGAGTAACCATCATAACTAAAAAGAGGTTTGACTTCACTTTAAAGTCCAGGGACTTTGCAAATAATTCAAATGCCAGTAATTTTTATTCTTCTTCAGTCTGGTTACTGGAAAGGGTCCGTTTTACTCTCAAAACCAGGTTAATGCATTTAACTTTTGTGCAATTTTCTTATGGGAGACATGTCCTCGGGGTCTCACAAAATTATGTAGGAAACACTAGACTCAGTTAACTAGTCCTGCGCTTTCTCCTCAGCTCAGCGCCTGTTAAACATCAGTGGAACAGCAGACAGGACCGGCTCTTCTGTGGGGTCATCCGTCCACTCCTGGAGCTCCAGCACTCCACATCTGAGGGCCACGCCTGCACTCTCACTCCACGGCCGAACCCCTCAGAGAGACCTCAACAGTGCGCAGCTTAAAAACTGTCTTTCTGCAATCCTAATTATATCTTAAATCAAAACTGATAACAACTCTTTTAACATAGTGACGACATCTTCATCTGCGTCTGCGTCTCATGCGGCCTCTGTGATAGTGGCTGTGGTGGAGGGACGTGGTTTAGCCCGGGGGGAAATCGGCATGGCCAGTATCAATGTGAGATGCCCAGAGCTGGTGCTCTCACAGTTCGCAGACACTGGAACTTATGCGAAGGTAAAGGTCCATCCATTCTCCAAACAACTTCTATTGTAAGATCAAGGGTACGGTAAAGATGAAACCTTTTATAAATTGAAAAAGTAACGCACATTTTGACAGTAACGGCAAAACTGTGTAGAAAACGTTTACACTGTCCATTACATAGCAGAATCTAATAGAATTTGATCCCAGCATGGCTTATCTGAATTAAGAACATTTACAGGGTAAATACAAAATTCATAGATGCTTTTATTTTAGGCCATAAAAAAAAACCTCTTCTAGATATTAAACTCATTTAAGCAAAAAGATGCCCAGAATGTAGTGTCACCAAGAAAATGGTTTAGAAAATAAGTTTTGTTTGTCTTTATGTAAAGTCTCTGCTTATTTTTAAATCATGTTTTGCTGTTTAATATGCTTGCAAATTAAAGAAAATATGTTTTTGTACTCAGAGACAGTATCATGCAGTTGAGGACGATATTCTTTGTAAAATGAACACATACAAAATGACGGCTAATTTTAATACAGGTCATTACCAAGCTTCATAACCTGATGCCTCTGGAGATTCTGATGCCGGACACTGCTAGCGTGAGAGGACAAGGAACCAAACTCTACACCCTCATCACAGAAAATTTCCCGGTATCATACATGTTTACTGCATCAATCGGAGTGACTTACAATTTACAGGCTGTGAATTAGACCAATTGCTTCAAAAATGCTTATTTATACTGTGTGTGCAGTCAGTCACATTCACTGCCGTTCAGAGGAAGTACTTCAATGAGAAGAAGGGCCTGGAGTACATACAGCAGCTCTGTGTCCCTGAGTTCAGCACTGTCCTGATGGAGGTGCAAACCAAGTAAGGAATGGATTTTAGGTCCAGGGTTCTGGATGTATATGATAAGTCTTATTATTATTATCAGAAGTACAGGAACTCCTCCTACGTGTTTCTCCAGGATTCTGATGCAAATGCGTTTTTATAAATGCAACGACGTGTAATAGCTCTATGCAGCACATATGTAATCAATTTGATTAAACAATATCAAATGAAACATCTTCTCTGTCTGTAGATACTACTGCCTGGCTTCTGCATCTGCCCTAGTAAAATACTTTGAGTTTGTTCAGAACTCAATATATGCTCCTAAGTCACTGAAAGTGATCTTCACCGGCAGTGAGCAGACAGCCATGATTGATGCAATATCAGCCAGCAACCTGGAGCTAGTAGTGAACCACAGAGATCACAGGTTAGAAAACATTACTATCCTGCACGTATTTATGTTACAGAGTTTGAACTGAAAGCTCCACAGAGAATTCAAACACCCGTCCTCCACAATGATCTACAGATCTACACATCCCCTGTTCCAAACCTGTGTATTCACACACTTTAATGTATTTAAGTACTTAGCAAAAACACACAGATTTCTATTGCTCGTGACATACATGTATAGAGGTGCACATGTTGTAATTATGAATTATGTTGACTATACTCATAATATGTTGTGTCTGAATGTCAGTAAGCATTTGCTGTTGTATACAGAAGTAAAAACACTCTGTTTGGGGTCTTGAACTACACTAAGACCGCTGGTGGGGAGCGACGGTTACGATCTAATATTCTTGAGCCCCTGCTGGATGTGGTCACTATCAACTCACGTCTGGACACCATACAGGTGATTACCTGTTATCTGTCTGCCTTTTTTCATTCTGTTGGCTTGTCATTAATCAAATAATCTTCTCCTTGTTCCATTTCCAGGAGCTGCTGCAAAATGAGGAGCTCTTCTTTGGTCTGACAAATGGTAACAAAATTATATGTCATGTGTGTCAGTTTTAGGGGATATTGCGAGTACTGTAAACCTTCAATATGAAAAAATAGGAACAGCTTATTGCTGGTAATGTATGAAACAGACCTTACCGTACTTGTTAAGCTCCTGTATTATGCCTGCATGGAACTACACACACAATAATAATATATTAACCTGCCTAAACGTTTGGGTGGCACTTACACCATGGCAGAACTTTATTGATGTTGTACTTTAATTCACAGCCATTGCACACTTCCTGGATATAGATGATCTACTATCTGCTCTTATTCAGGTCCCAAAGCAAGAGACGGTATGCATAAGAAGCACGTTTACCAATTTAAGTGCACATTTATGTATTTTGCCTTTAAATTCAAGGGTTTTTTAAGCCAATGTAGTTACATTTAGTATAGCAGTCACACTAATGAGTAAATATCATCTTTTTTTATGATTTAATCTTGTAGATATCAGTGGCTGAAGCAAAAATAACACAAGTAATTCAGCTTAAACATACTCTGGAGCTCATCCCATCATTGAAGGTAACTCTTGCGTGTGCACTTTATTTTTTAAGTACTGTCAAATAGTACTGTAAGATACAAAGTCATTCAGGCCGATATTGAATATGTCTGTGGAAAGCTCAGCGGATTTCCAAAGAATCACAGTGCCCATATTTTGACATGTATTTTAATGCTTTCATCCCCCAGTAATAGCAGTAGTTTCTCACCTCAGTGTAAAGTCAACGCTAAATCAGTTGACCTTATTTATTCTTACTTACTGTGTAAGTATGAAAAGTCATGCAATACCTGTAATTATGTAAATCTATTTACATGTCATGATCATTGAGTAAAATAAATCATAAAATAAAACACAAAATTAATGGCATTCATTATAAAGACTATATAAAAGTCTCTATATAAAAAGACTATATAAAAGTCTTGCCAAAATGAATGTATTTTAGTGCTGTCAAACGATTAATCGTGATTAATTGCATCCAAAATAAAAGTTTTTTTTACATAATATATGCGTTTGTTTATTATGTTTATATTAAAACACACACGTACAGTTTACATTTTGAAAGTATTTACATGTAAATGCATTTAT